>SKCR01009084.1:0-283188 GCA_019454045.1 Zanthoxylum bungeanum
CCTTTTGTATCCATGGATTACGTTTTTGCTTGAGAAGAATACGAGTGAATAGTCTCTTTTTTTATAGGCAATGGTGGATTTTTCTTGTAATGAAATGGGTGGCTAGGATTTTACGACATCACCCAAATCAAGTCCATTCTCGAATTCCACTGTAGCATCCTTGAAAAGCATAATTGTTGACCTTATTCTGATTCGATTTTGGAAAAATATAAAACACAGAAGTTGTAGATCTCGGTCTTAGCCTTTCGACAATATATAATTTATAATAATCGGAGATCGTATGAAAAAGTTATGACCAAAATATTAAGGGCTATCCGAATTGAATCTTAGACTAAATTCTGTATCGGAACTGCGAGGAATTTATCGAATGTCCAAAATGTAATTTCACATGCATATACATGCTTGAACATGATTTATATTATGTATTACACCATCTATAACATAGTAGTCGTTGAAATTTTTGGGGTGTTACATTAAATTACTTCGATTTATGATCGCATGGCAATTTAAGTATTTTATCCGTAAAGTGTAAATATTTCCCGGTGTTGACGCATTAGCACTCGCTTATTCGGGAAATATTCCGGTGATTTTAGAAATAGCGTAAATGTGATTTGCAGACAGTTGGGAGACTGTTAAATATATTTTGAGATAAAGAGATAATTGTGATTGTAATATTTTAATTTTATAATTTAATATCTAGATATTTAATTACTTTACAAGTCAAATTTTAATTTGGACAAGTGTGAAGTTTTTATCTTTTTACATAGCATCATGTGATTTTGCCAAGTGTCAAGATATAATTAAATACATAATATTTGATTTTGTATTTAAATTAAATATTTATTTATTTGTAAATAAATTTTGATATTTATTTCACTTTATTATGACAAAATTTGATTTAGCCATTTGTTAAAGTATTAAGGTAACACTTGACACTCTAATTTGTTGACAAGTATCAAGATCTTATTAAATCCACCAAATTAGATATTTGATCAATGATGTGGATTTAATTTGTAATACTTTAATTATATTATTTATTTAATAAAAATAAATATAATTATTTGATTTTATTATTATTTTTTTATTAAGTAAATTTTATAAAAATATCTAAATTTGCTTTATGTTAACCAATAATCAAGTGACACATGGCAAGCAACTTGTTACTTGCTTTTGCAAGTCACTTGAAGGTTAAATGGAAGTCAAATTAACCTTGATAGTTTTTATCCAATATGGTGGTGACTTGTTACCCTTGGTAATAGGTCATTTTTGTTTATGTAAGATATTAAAAAAATCAAAATATATAAGAGACATAAGAGGGGCAAAAAAGGTCCAAGGCTTGTTATGGGGGGGATTTTATTTTCTTAGTTTCCTTAGTGTTAGACATTGAATTTGAAGATGAAAATGATAAGGAACTTGATTCCTTTATGTTTCTTCATCAATATTCAAGTTTAAGTTTTTCAAAATTTAGTGAAAATTATTTTCAAAAGCTTTGAACAATCTCTCAAATGATAACCGGAAAATTTGTAAGCCGATTCATTGTGTGAATTTGCTTGGAGGCAAATGGAGACAATTTACTTTTCGAATTAAGACAACGCGAGGTATACTTGCTTTATACTTCACTTTATATATATTTATGTGTGATCATTTTAATTGGTTGAAAGGAAAAGTTTTTAAAAGCCATTTCGGTTGGATTTGAACCTATTTGGTGATTTTCACATGGTTTGTTCAACGACCGTAGCCACAAGAATGGAAAATATTTTCCACGCTTTTAGTGGTATAAGAGACATGTCCATTTCTATGGCTTTTAAAGTGATGTATATGTATATTTGTTAATTTATGTCAATTAATTAATATTTGAGAGTTGCTTGATTTTTTATTTATGAAATGATGGTTATTTTATGTTTTATATGCTCTAAAATATTATATAATAATATTGGTAAAAATATCATGTAAATTGGTTTTATGATATTTTGTGTATGAAAATGTCCATATATAATCACATAGATGATAACAAGGGTTATTTGATGTATTTACATATTATTCAAGTGTTGAAGATGAATGAGCATGTAAAATGATGATTTGGACCAATGAAGAGTCAAAACTACCATTTGGGACCATTGCATGAGTAACGGTGACCTCCGATTTATGAAAATCGGCCCTAATTTTGTCTTATTTTATTTTTAAACTCTAAACTTAAATTAGAAATAGAAGATTCGCCTTCGGTGTGATGATCAAGCTAACGACAACCAATTACTTCCTCTGGAGGCCTCAGGTGATAGATTATTTATACTTCAAATATATTTTCAATATGATCAAAGAAAAGAGAGTGAGACCAGATTATGTCAAAGAGAGTGACTGGAATAAACTTAACAATGGAATTCTCGGTCAAATTCGACAATGGATCGGCCACAGTGTCTTCCTCTATTTAGCACATGATAAAGATGCTTACAAGATATGGTTGAAGCTGAAAGGCATGTACCAGACAAAGACTGCTCGTAACAAAGCCTTGAAAATAAAGCATTTAGTGAACTTGAAATTAAGAGTGGAACTTCAATTGTAGAACACACTAATGAGTTCCAGAGCTTGGTAAACCAGTTGTCTGCAGTAGATATGATATGCGATATGAAGTACATGGCCTCGTACATCTTAGTTGTCTTCTTGATAGCTGGGAGACATTGGTTGTTACTCTCAGCAATTCGGCTCTAGGAGCAAACTTGACATGTCTATGGTAAAAGATATCATGTCAAATGAAGAGTCCAGGAGAAAAGACGTTGGCTCATAACAGTCAGGAACCCTCATCATGGAGACTCAAGGAAGACATCGAGGAAGAGAAATAGGGAGAGGCAAAATCATAGGTAGGTCAGTAGACGAAAGAAAGCCTACCTATAAATTATACCATTGTAGCATAGAAGGCTACTTAAAGAAGAATTGTTGAAAACTGCAATGAGAGCAGAGCCAAGGTAATTCCCAGCCGAAGAATAATGAAAGAGAGACACTACTAGTTGTCCCAAGAGATTATGTTGGGGTTTTGGGTGATGGGCGCAGTGGAAGCGCGGTTCGGGCGAAATCGTATTTTAAAACTTTTTCAAAATACCAAACAAATTATTCAATAACTAATATGAATAATGTATTCATATTTCACCTAAACTTATATATTCAATATCAAATATTAACATAAATAAGGTTGAATCCTCTCGAAACTTTTACGAAAACCTTTTTTTCCGCAAAATGACGCAAAACGCGTTTTTGACTGAACCGAACACCCGAAACTTATGGGAACTGCCCAGGTCAGCCCCAATAGTTTCAGGACAGTTCATGGGCTGCCCGAACAGTGACGAATTCACTGTTGGGACAGCCATCACCCGGTTGGCTCAAAAGTCACCTGGTAACGCCGTTTTTGGCCGTTTTCGCTTATTTCAACTTGGAAACACTTTCCGGAAATTGTTCCAACTCCCAAAATACATCCAAAATATTCATAAGACATCAATTTCATCACAAAATCAGAATCATTTCCAGGTCTGAAACAGTGACCGAAATTGCCAAGAATTCATGCTTTAAATCCAATTTTCAACAAGATTAATCAAATTAATCCAACACCCATTCAAAGCCACCACATATGAAGAACTCTAGAACAATTCTAGGCATAATAAGAGTGGTTATCACACTCTAGAATGGCAACAAGGTTGTCCAACAATAATTTGAATAAATTGGAATATAATTATACTAATTACTTCCAAATACACTTCACACATACATCAATAGCTTCCAATCCATCCTCCAAAACCAAAAGCCCCAATTTTTATAACAAAGAATAAACCCTAGATCTCATAAGATCAACAAGAAACATGAAACAAAATTTCTAAAGCTTAGGGAATAGAGGAATTACCTTAATCCTTAATTTTCCTAAGCCTTTTCTTTGATTTTCTTCTTTGTTTTTCACTTGATCCATCAAGCAAAATGAAACCTATTTCATTTGAGGTATTTTCGGCAGTGAAGAAATGAAGAAGATGATGAAAAATAATTTTTCTTTTCTTTATATGTTGACCGAAATATGGGTAATAAGGGCATTTTTGTCATTTTCAAATTTATTCAAATTAAATTCAATTTAACTTTATATTTAACCAATCAAAATTGGACAAGTAAAGTGTAATTAAAATCATGCCAAATGTTCCAATTATATATCACCATCTATCATACTAATTATGACAAATGGATAAGATATTTGATTTTCAATTATTTAATTATTTAACAATTAAATAACTAAATAATTAAATAACAATCATATATGTACTTTTATTTACATTAAATAACAAATACATATATTTATGGCATGTGTCAAAATCTCATTTGACGAATAATTAATGTGTATATAATCGTATTATGTATCAAATACAATTACATAATAATTATTATCGGACAAAATCCCTAATGCATGTGTTTATCGTTTAACCGATTAAATGATTTGAATTAACTCATTTAATTCGATGAAGTATTATGAATAATCTGTATTATTCATATCGAGTTGCCCAAGTGCTCAACGAGTACACTTCATATGTGGGACTTTTAAGTTTAGGTTTATCCATCACGGAATCCAATTTCGTGTCCATAATCCACCCGCTCATGGATTATGACGACCACGGATAATCTCGCTAAACTATGCAAGCCGAGGTCATTGCATATGTATAATCCCTCTGTCATAGGCTATCCGTATTATACCTAGGATATAGATGAAAATGTCAAATCCGTTCGGTATAATACATTCGACTTTCAATTTACGATCTCTAAATAACACTCGGATCTGATTTTCGAAGTTATACCACGGCCATGGATTTACTAAATCATAAACACGTGAGGATACATATGCCCTGTACATAGGACTGACGAATCTTGTCTTGATACGCAGTGGATATCATGAGCATCAGTCCACACCCAATGAACAGGCGGAGGTCTGATCATGAATAGATCATCGACGTGACTGCCATCAAAGTGTGGAGGATAACTCATATATCCCACTGTGGTATCTCAAGCGAAAGACCACTATGCTCGCTCAACTCGAGAAGATTCCTATTGACGTTGGTGTACCATCTATTAGGAAATCTTCAATGAGTCGTTCAGTGTCTTATCAAATAAACACCTACATGTCTATACGAGTCTCCCGAGACTCATGGTTCACTGGGATAAACCATCGGACCAAGTCACGCTATACGACATGTACTGGTCTCAACGGATTTTACTAACCGACCCGTGTTAGTAAATCTTGACCATGAACTTTATTTAAAGATATACGTCTTATATTGCGCTTCTCATTGTCAATTACAAACTACGTTGTAACTGCGCACAATATTGTAAAGCCTAGGGTCTTTGTCTAATACACACCTATCACTGAACCAAATTCAGTTTCGATCTAATCATGATCAGATATCTAATCGTAATTAGATCGAATAAGTATATAAAAGACAAGGGTGCTACCATTAAATTAGTAATATTATGGAAAATAATATTGTTCGTATTTATGAATCGGACATAAATACGATCCGGATTGGCACTCCGAGCACCAACCCTAATAATGTAATCATATGTTTCTTCGAGGAAGAGACATGCATTCACACTGCAACCCAAAATATTGAGTAGGTGGTAGATATTACAATATCCTACCACGTCACCCCTTATAGATATTTCTTCACAAAATACAAAGTATGAGACTTTGGTCCAATGAAGATGAGAAATATCAATTCCTCTAGGATAGTAAGAATTGGTGATATTGAGATACAGATAAATGATGGATGCACATTAATCTTGAAGTATTTTCTGCATGTTCAAGAACTTTGGCTAAATCTACTCTCGGGGATAGCCCTTGACAAACGGGGCTATGACAATTACTTCTGAAATGGCACATGAAAAATGATAAAATGTGTCATGGTTGTTGTTCGAGGACATGTTTGTGGCACTTTATACAAGAATCATGTGAAGAGTTTTACAGACAGCCTCAATGTACCTGAAAAAGAAATTTCGCATAATTGGTGGCACCAGAGACTCGGACACATTAGTGAGAGATGGTTGTCTACCCTAACCAGGAAAGTGCTTATCATTGTTTCCAAGTATATTGCACTAGGTCCTTACAACCACTGCTTGTTTGGTAAGAAACACCGAGTCTCATTTAATTTCTCTTCTACGAGAAGACCAGAGTTGCTCAGTCTGGTGCACTCTGATGTGTGTGGTCTCTTAAAGGTCAATTCACTAGCGGTAATAAATATTTTCTGAATTTCATTGATGTTGTTTCTCGGAAAGTGTGAGTGTATTTCTTAAAACAAGAAATAAATTGAAGTGTCTCCTCACATAGGCGAGTACACTTCCAGAGAATCTGATGCATATAGTGGAAAACACGACATTCTATATGAGAGGATTGTTCCACGTACCCCACAATATAATGGTGAAGCCGAAAGAATGAATCGCACTATTATAGAGAATAACAAAAGCATGAGTATGGCTAAGCTGCCAAAGTCATTCTGGGGAGAAGCTCTTCGTGCCATATGTTACCTGATCAATAAATCACTATATGTACCGTTGAATCTTGAAATTCTGGAGAAATTATAGTCTGGTAAGAATTCGTCTTATTATCATCTTAGAGTTTAGTCTTTGCACATGTATCCAATGAGCTCAGACAGAAGATCAATGCAAGGACTACTCCATGTAACTTCCTAGGCTATGGAGATGAAGAATTTTGATACATGCTATCGGATTCGAAAGAAAAGATGGTTACCGGAAGTTGGGATGTAGTGTTTCATGAAGGCCAGACAATAGAAGATATTGGAAAGCTCATAATATCTTCTACTAGTACCAACGGAAATCCAGACTCATCACCAACACAATTGGCCACAGATATGGTGCACGATGAAATTCCAGAAGCAGAACTAGATGAGGAAAATGAAAATATTGAGCATAGGGAGACACAACCCGCTCCGTCGGAAGTTACAGAAGAGAGTGTTGAGGAGGGGGAGCCACAACCCTCTCCACTAGAAGCTATAGGATCATCCACATATATGGATGATGACAAACGTCATGAAACAAGTGGACCTCAGACAAGAAGATCTGATTCCATCAACCAGATATCCGAAATCTGAATATATACTGCTTAATAATGAGATGGAGCCAGAAAATCAGGCTTATAAGATAGCCAAGCTCACGCAAGGCAAGAAGGCAATGACAAATGAATGGGTGAAGAAAAATGACAATGGAAAGGTGGTTACACGGGATAAGCTAGAGATGTACAAAGACATAGTTGGGACAGCTGTCAGATAATAATCGTTTCGGATGCAGCTCGAGGGTGAGAATTGAAGTGTCTAGTTGCAAACCACCATTGCCACCATTGTCAAAAATGAGATCACCACAATTGTCAAAGTTTGGCGGAACAACCATCACCATCTTTTTGACAATGGTGTAAACCACCAAAATAACTTTAGGTGAATTTGTTTTTTTGCTGACTTTTGAGTCAAGTATTTTGGTATAAATAGAACTCTCATTTGAGAGCCTAAGCATCCTTGATAAATAAGGTCCATGTCAAGAGAGGTTAGAGAGTGTAGTTAGTGAGGTTTTTTTTTTTTTTTTTTTTTTTTTTTTGTAGAGTTTGTAATCTCTTATAAATTATATTTAAGAAGTAATAGAAATATTTATTTTTCCTCATAAATATTTTTCAGTGATTAGAGAATCACAACATATGTCTAGTTAAAAGGGCAATATCAAAAAAAAAAAAAATCAAAAAAAAGGTTTTTCTTGGCAATAAGAAAAGTATACCATGATCTTCCTATAAAAAAACAAATTCATTTGCACCATAAATTGTCTTATCAATATCGATGCTCATAAACAAAACCCCATTTAATTCCGGAGAAAAAGCCAAAAAGACACCCAAAGGATTTAAACAATTGAATGACGTGAGTTCAATTATTCGTTGACACGTAAGTGTTAACCTATTTAATATTGTGTGTAACGGAAGTTGTATACATATTTAGATTATAATCTCTTATATGAAACAGAAAACATGATGTAGAGTTATCCTATTACCTATACGAGAATGGGAGAATTTATATACAAAAAAAAAAAAAAAAAAAAAAGATATTGTATTAGTTTCATAAATGGTCACAATTTTTTTTTTTTGATAACACCGATCTCTTTTTCGACAATCATGTCTTTTTTTAACTACCGTGACCAAAGTGAATTGTTTCCATATGGACATAATTGTGCAAAAAGAAGTCTTTTTTTAATTATTTCTAAAACTAATAGACGTCTTGATGCGTTTTCCATCTTTTAATTCTATATTATTCTATATTTTCCCCACGGGTAGTTCCAACGATTTCTTTTGTCTTAATTAGATCAAAATATCAAGTGTTAGGTTACTTTCAGTGTTGCCCAAAAATAAAAGAATTGTTCAGTTGCTTCAATGGCAAGGCAAGTGCATGCCATACATTGGTTGATTTCGGAAAACAATGGGTTTAGGAATTTAGTTTTGGTGCTTTCAGGCCACCTATTTTAATGCAATTAATATGCAGAAAGGTGAGTTACGATGTGTGGGGTCATTATAATTCATCTGGACGCCTTGAGTTGTGTACAAAATTACAACACGACTTGTCAAATCATGTTTTGGTGATCAGATACAGGAGCAAGAATTGATTGATTTTGAAGACAATGCAGATTGGAAATATGAATGCCACGTGAAGTGTGATCCATGTATTAAAACCCTCAAACAAACTGTTTTTGAAAATCCTTTCAAAATTAAGAAAGAAATTCACAAATGATGCAACACTTTTAATAAGTCGGATATTCAATTAAATAAACAAGAGACTCTCAAAATAATTTTTAATTTGAAAATTCTCATTTTGTTAATGTATAAGACCCCCTTTATATAGTAAGTTTTATGAATCCTAATCCAAATAGGAAACCAAAATAAAACCCTAATTTAACGAAGATTCAAAATACAAATACGAAACTAAAAAAAATAAAAAAAATCCTAATTGAACAAAGATTCAAAATCAAAATAGGAAACTGAAACTGTTGGGACCGATGTAAAATTCCTATAGTCGAATTGGTGCCCCACACAGCGGAAATGAGTCTAACCCTTAAATATAGATTATGGGTGTATTTTTATTTTTTTAATTTAATGAAATATATTATTTCATTACGAGCCCATAAGAAAAAATTCAGAACAAATCAAAATCTGACACAATTTTCAGCCCTAGTATTTTTTTTTCCAATTGCGTTTCAAAAATTTGAGGTCAATGATTTAATGATTCTTTTTTATCAAGAGTAGTTTTTTGTTAGGCAAAAGTTTGGTGAATATGTAATTTGATTGTGAATTTTAAAGTTAAAACGGTGGGTGACATTGTGTTCATATTCTTCGTGGTTTTCAAGTAATTTTTTTAGCTAGTCATTCACGTTTGGCTACGGTTCTTAGTGAGTGAATCACCATGTTTTAAATTTCAATCCTACAATTAAAATTTTTAGTTCTAATTTATTATGTTATGATTTTATTATTATTAATTTAATAATTTAATTCGTCTTATTAGTTTGTTTTGTGGTTGTCATTAAATTGAATCATTCACATCAGAAAATAAGTACAATATTTTTATTTTTGATTTACTTTTTCACTTTCATTTTATTGTATGTTTCCATGATTTTGTCAGGATATAAGAGGTCATGAAGTTCAAATATTAATCTCATTATTAAAATTTTAGATTAGAACCTGAAGTTCTAACCGTACAAGAGAATTATTAAACCAGAAGTTTTAAATTTATGTTACAATTAAAAAACTTGAAGTTCTAACCTCAATCAATTATACTTTAAATTTAAATCTGCAGTTTTAAATCTACCATAAAACCTGAAGTTATGAATTTACAATATCATATTTGTGAATTTGAAGTTCTAAATATATGCATGATATTCTTTTTATATCGTAATTATTTTTCGATAATATATTTTTTATTAGAACACTTATATTTCTTTTTATATTTACAAGGAACCTTAAAAATGTCAAGTTCTATAAACTTGCAAATTCACGCTCGAAGTTTTCGGAAGAAATTATCTCTCATGGATTTTGGATGCCAAAATGCATCTGCAAGCTATAGGCTTAGAAGGCACCGTAAACCAAGAAAATCAAATGTCACTGTAGGATAAGTCAAAGGTTATGATTTTCCTTTGTCATCATCTTCATGAGAGCCTAAAAGCTCAATACTTGACAATAAAAGATTCACTGATTCTATGGAATAACCCGAAAGAGAGACCATCAAAAGGATATCTTCCTCCCTACAGCGAAATATGAGGTTGCTAGACTTCCCAAAGGTTTTTGACTACAGCTCTAAGCTATTTCGCCCACAGATGAAATTGTGTAGTGAAAATATCACTAAAGAAGACATGATTGAAAAAAAAATACTCACTACCTTTCATGCATCAAATATGATTCTGCAACAATAATATCGGGAGTGTCGCTTCAGAAAATACTCAAATTTAATATCTTGCCTCCTAGTTGCTGAGCAAAACAATAAGCTACTGATGAAAAATTACAAGTCGTGACCAATTGGTTTTAAGCCATTCCCAGAAGCGAATGCAAATACACATACAAACAATAGACGTGGTAGATAAGGTAAGAGAGGATTCGGAGGGTGTGGTTATCGCCCCCGTGGTGGTCATAAGAACTCAGGACAACAAAACAAATGGATGGACACCACCAGAAGTGTAATGTCTATAATAGAGAAAATAAGGAGAATGGTGTAGAAAAAAATGTCCCAAAAATTATAATGAACAAATTTTTTTATCGATGTAGAGGAAATTGACATTAGTTACATATATGTCGTGCATATGACCATTTAGTATATCTCTATCAAGCATCCTAGCCAAAAAGAAATGAGATCGAAGCTAACTTTATCAATGACTCAGATCCTGTAGATTTCACTCATCTTGATGTTTCCGATTTCTTCGAGGGGCCATAAGGAAAGATTAATCACCTAATTAGTGATGGAAATGTCTATCGCGATTAAAATTTGATTATCATTTTTATGAATAGTTTAAGATCTGGGACTAATGAATTTTATTTAGTATTTTGTTCTATTAAAGTTTCATTTGAATATTTTTGTCACATCAAATGTACTTTATATTATATCTTTTACTTGATGTCTGACATGAATTTTATTATATAAGGATATAGATCCTACAAATAAATTATATGTTCGGGAAAATAAATGTGGGGATGTATGTTTGGCTGATAGTGCAACCACGCACACTATCCTTCGAGATAGGAAATTTTTCTTAAACGTAAAATTACATCAAGAAAATTTAAATACTAAATCTGGTCTTGTAGACCTAATTGAAGGTTCTGGAAGATCCATAATCGTATTAGCAAGTGGAATAAAACTATGCATTAGAAATGCTCTATATTTAGGCAAATCCAGTAGAAATCTGGTAAGTTTCAAATATTTTTACAGAAATTGGTATCATATTGAGACTTTAGATGAAAATTGTTTGCTCCATGTGTGTTGGTAACTTGCATAACAAAATAAGTTCAATTGAGTTGTAATGAGGGTTGAAGATCTCGTAGCTATTGGATAAGTATTTGGACAACATCAGATGAAGATATCAGTGTGATATTCACTCTTTTAGATATTCTAAAAGATTTAAAGGTCCAATTGGCATGCGGTTAGAGTCATTAGAAAGTAGACTCGAATACAATCATGTACATATAAAGAACGCATGATTTGGCCAATGGATGAGAAAGTTACAAGCATTTTAAATAAGACATCAAAACTAATCCGCGACGTGCATTCGTGTTGCGTTTGTCTGAGCGTTCTAATGTCTGGAGGTAGAAGCTTTGCGTTTGAGGCTCGTTTGAGGGACGTTCGAGCGTCCGTGCCTAAATGGGTTTTTTTTAGACTCGTTTTAAGCCAGTTTTATGTTGGGGTTGGTGCTCAGAGCGCCAATCCGGACCGTATTTATGTCTGATTCATGAATACGAACATCCATTTTTCATAATATTACTTTCTTAGTGGTTACACCTCTTATTTTTATATACGTATTCGATCTGATTACGATTAGATATAAACTAAATGTGGTTTAGTGATATGTATATATTAGACAAAGGCCCGATAATATATAATGCAGTACACAGTTACAAAGGTAGTTTGTAATTGACATTGGGAAGTGTCACTGCTAAATGTATATTATCAAATATAGTTCCTGGTCAAGATTCACTAACACGGGTCGGTTAGTCAAATCCGTTGAGACCAGTACATGTCGTATATCGAGACTTGGTCCGATGGTTTATCTCAATGAACCATGCGTCTGGGGAGACTCGTATAGATATGTAGGTGTTTATAGTGGATAAACACTGAACGACTCACCGAAGATTCTTAATGGATGGTAAATCAACGTCAATAAGAATCTTCTCGGGTTGAGTACCATAGTGGTCCTTCGACTTGAGATACCACAGTGGATGTATGAGACATCCTCCACACTTAGATGGCAGTTACGTCACCGATCTATTTAGATCATACCTCCGCCTGTTCGTTGGGTGTGGACCGATCCTCAGGATATTCTGTGTGTGTCAAGATAGGATCCGTCAGTTCTGTGTACAGAGCATAGGTAGTCCATATGTGAGTAGTAATCAGTTAAATCTATGGCCATAGTATACTTCGGAAGTGAGTTCCGAATGTTATTTATAGATTGCTAATAGAAACGTCGACGAGATAATACCTATAAAGATTTGACGTTTATATCCATATCTCTGGGATTATCCGGATACCTGTGACGGAGGGATTATACGTATGCAATGACCTCGACCTGTATGATTCATCTAGTTTATCCGTGGTCGTCATAATTTACGGGCGGGTAAATTATGGACACGAAATTAGATTATGTGACGGATATACCTGAATCTAGAGAGTCTCACTAATGAAATATATTCGTAGAGCACTATGGCAACATTTATGAATAATACTGATTATTTATAAGTCGTTTAAAGGTTAAACGAAAAATACATGCGAATGGACCTAATAGTCATTTCTTAATTATTGTGTATTTGTACTTAATGATAGATTTTGTTAAATACACATTAATTAAATGTCAAATTATGATATTTGACATCTATCATAAATATATATGTATTTGGATATTTAAAGTAAATATTATACATATATTTAAAATATTTGTATTTAAATAATTATTTAATTATTTAATTGTTAAATAATTAAATTAATTAAAAATATAAATATCCTAAGTTTGTGATATTTTTGGAAATGCTTTAGTTGCCATTGTTGACTTGTTTGGAATCATTAAAGTGTAATGATAAAAAGCAAATGCAAGTTGATTAAAGCTTTAAATGAAACAAAGTAAAAATATCTAGATATTTTTATTTATTTTGCTTCCAATTTCGGCCAAGGGCAATTTTATGGAGGTATATATTGTTTTGTTTCATTTTTAGGGTTTAAAAAGTTCATTAGATACCAAATAAAACATAAAAGAAGATGAGAGAAAAGCTTAAAGGCCTAAAGAATAAATCTTGGAAAAATCATGTTTTTGTAAGTTTTTCTTCAAAGTCTTCAACATTAAATATGTTTCTAACATGCTTAGCTTCATTTTGTGATGCTTTGATGTTATCTCTACTCTTATAGTTTGTGTTTTTATGATTGTGATATTGAATGAAAGATTGATGCATGTAAGTAAGCTTGAAATGGTTTCAAAGCTTCACTTTTGATTTTTAGAAAATCAAGTTGCCATTCTAGAGTTGGTAAGCCACTCCTTGGTGACCTAGAATTTTTCTAGAGTTGTCTCAAAGTGGTGAGGCTAGATTGGTGAAGTATTGAATTGATTAAAGTGTTGGATTTTAAAGATTTGGTAAAATTGCTCAATTTGATGAAATTGAAAAATTAGGGTTCATATCTCTCTCCAAATTTGGGGCTTTTCATATATGTGATGTATTATGGTATGAATAAGATGCATGAAAAATTTTAGGTTAATTGGATTTGATCTTGGCATTTTTGAACAAAAGGGACCAAATTGCAATTGATTGGAAAATTTGGGGTGCTTACGGCAATTGCTCAAAAATTGGGGATTTGTGTGAAATTTTATTTTGATGTATTATATGTGTTCAAAAATATTTTAGAAATGATTTAGAATCATCCAAAATTGTATTTGACAACTTTTGGACTAAAATGATCAATTTACAAAGTTTTGGGGCAATTCGGTAATTACCAAGAAATTTGATCTCTTGTGTAATATTTCAGAATTTGATAATTGGATAATTAAATAAATAAGTTTATTTGATTGATCCAAGTGTAGGCACTGCATTTTTGCATGTAAGTCTCGATGATTAGTTTCATCAGTACCAGTTTGGGGCGAGGCCCACATCAGTACCAGTTTGGGGCGAGGCCCACATCAGTACCAGTTTGGGGCGAGGCCCACATCAGTACCAGTTTGGGGCGAGGCCCACATCAGTATCAGTCTGGGGACGAGGCCCACATCAGCATCAGTTTGGGGGCGAGGTCCACATCAGTATCAGTTTGAGGGCGAGACCCACATCAGTATCAGTTCAGGGTCGAGGCCCACATCAGTATCAGTCTGGGGACGAGGCCCACATCAGTACCAGTTTGGGGCGAGGCCCACATCAGCATCAGTTTGGGGGCGAGGTCCACATCAGTATCAGTTTGAGGGCGAGGCCCACATCAGTATCAGTTCAGGGTCGAAGCCCACATCAGTATAAGTTTGGGGGGATGCCCACATCAGTATCAGTTTGGGGGCGAGGCCCACAATATCATCAGTCTTGGGGATGAGTCCCAGGGTTGAGGCCCCCATCATCAGCAGTTTTGGAACGTCACATCACATGATCTACTTTGATCTAGTGCAAGAAGCGAAGAACAGAAAGCTAATCCAAGACTGGGGGCAACCAGTCAACTACCTCGCGAATAAGGGATTTATCAAGAACTTGAGAATGGAGACTAAAGGAAACTGAGCAATCACCAAGAGAGAATCGACAGAAAGGAACTACGAGCAGGCCCAAGGGGCGACCAAAGACTTTGGCAGGCAAATGGCACCAAGGAGCACAAGGAAGGCCTAACCCATCGGAATATCCATGTATATATGCATACATATCACATACATGCAATTTTTGTTTTGTATTCGCAGATTTGTAGCGGAAAAGACCATCTCATCAAATAACGGTTCAAAAATGGGCCACCTCTCATCAAGTAATGGTTCAAAAATAAGCCACATTCTCACACAACACAGTTCGGAAATGGACCACTGCCACATCAGATGCCGAAAATAGCGTTCCAAAATGGAGCACACACAACAGATGCCGAAAATGGCGCTCCAAAATGGAGCACACACAGTAGATGCCGAAAATGGCGCTCCAAAATGGAGCACACACAGCAGATATCGAAAATGGCGCTCCAAAATGGAGCACACACAACAGATGCCGAAAATGGCGCTCCAAAATGGAGTACACACATCAGACGCCGAAAATGGCGCTCCGAAATGGAGCATAGTTCGAGGATGGACAACCATCAGTGACGCCTCAAAATGAGGTTTAGCATGCCGAAAATGGAGCACAGTTCAAAAATCTAAACCCAGTAACGGTTCGGAAATGGACCAACTCTCATCAGTTCAGTCGGTAGTGATTCCTAGAGATCGCAGCATCTTGCAGGGATGAACCTCGAGGTCGCGGCACCTCACCACCAAATCATTCAGTTCAAAGCAACAGGCAAGTCAAGTGACAGCTGGCGAGCCCGGTAAGTAAAAATGCATTGCACGAACTTTGAAAGGATTGTCATTGTCACACACTGCACAAGTCCCATCAAATTGGGGGAGACTGTAGGCACTGCATTTTTGCATGTAAGTCCCGATGATGAGTGTCATATGGAGAAACTATCTCTTTGATTGTGAGAGTCGTGGGAAACGGACGTCGGAAGGAAATAGTCAAGAATTGACACATTGTTGGATTTAATTCGCTGGAGTAGCTTCGGGTTCGCTTGTTAGACCTCCGTTTTAAAACACACCCTTAGCCCAAAACCCCCCACAAACCATACACCAGACCCACACACCACCAAGATGCACACCAAGCCCATTTCGCCCAAGCCCAATCCAAATAATTAAAACATATTTAAAACACAAATTAAATTAAATCCAATTAAATTAAATTAAATTAAATCTCATTCCAAAACTAAATAAATCTCATTCCTAAATTAAAGAAATCTCATCTAATACTTTCCTAATCCACTTAAAATACATTCCCTAATTAGAAGATACAAATCAAATCATATCCCCATCAAAAGAGAAAAAATCAAATCAAATTCAAAGACATTCCTAATTAAAAGATATCCCCATTAACACACAAATCCTTTCCCTATTCACACAAGGTAAACCCATCCCTTTCCCTATAAAAAGAACCATTAATCTCACCTTTCGAACCCTAGATGATTCTCACAAAAAATCAAAAACGAAAGAAATAAACCCTTCAATTCACTCCCATTCACAGCCGGCAATAAACCCTTCATCAAACCCCTCACGCCTATCTTGGTCCATACACACGTTACTGCCTCCTCACATCACCCCACTCACGCCACTAACCTGCACCCTCCACACGCCTAGCCCGCCTTCACTTTGCCTTCACATCACCCCACGCACGCCACAAAGCACCTTCATCACGCCACCTGCCCCTCACTTCACAGCCTTCAACTCACGCCACATAGACCTCCCGCACCATAAGCCCTTCAATTCATTGCCACTCACGTAGCCAACCCCAACGCCACAAGTCCCATTTCCTCACGCCACCTAACCCTCCGTGACAAGTTTTTAAGCCTGCCAATTCACTCACGTAACAACCCTCACCAATTGACGCAAAAAAGTTCACCAAACCACGCACGTTAACTGCCCCCAAACTGCCTCACAAATAGCCGAATAAACTGCCATGAACTGCACCTTATGACCACCGAAAACAGCCCCTAAATTGCACCTTCTGACCACCAAAAAATTGTCAAAACAGTCCCCTATTTGCCTTAAAATAGTTACCAGAAAATACAGTGAAAATAACAGTGAAACGGAGTGAAAACAACAGCCCAAATAGCGAAACAGCGAGGAAAAATGTTGGATTAGTGAACCAAAAAAGTTACGGAACATCAATCCTTCCGACGGCCGTGTCATGCGCTTTCGAGAGACGACAAAAGATGTTAGACCTGAGGGCACCTTATTTATTTATCATTTTTTGTTTCTTTTATTTATTTTAATATATTATCACATGAGATTCGTTTATTGAGGCATGATGTGAATTCCGGATAAACAGAATGTGTGTTCTCTTTTGTGGTATATTGGATGGAAACTCGGACGTAAATTCCGTAGCCGATTCCGAATGGACGGTATTGCGGTTTGCATTTGGGACACAATGCCACGTACCGCTTGAGAGACACATATTTCGTTTCATCCAAACTTGTATTTGAGCATGATGTAGTTAGTGGATTATTTATTATTTAAGCATGATTTAGCCTAGTTTATTGTTTATTTTCAAGTATGATTATGTTATTTATTTATGCATAATTTAGTTCTTTAATTTCGCATTAGTAATTTAGTTTACGTTTATTTTGAAGTAATTATTTATTTGTTCTTTGCTTTGGATGATTCAACATGCTCGTTGTGTGGTATTATATGTTTGCCGTGTGTTGTCGTGTGTTATGATGACTTACTTTTCAAGCATGCAAACGTAGACATATGATTTATCTTTATGAATATGAACTACATAGTTCTCTGGTTTAGTTCCCCCGCGGGCTATTCTGTACTCCCAACTAGGCCGTGAGCTTAGAACAGCGTCGCCGATTTCTGTGTCCTACACCAAGAAAAAAATTTTGAAATCGGAAAATTTTGATTTTCCGCGATTCCGCTACGTTACCGATATCCCCCCTTAAAACCCCTACAAAATGGTATCAGAGCAAGTCTGATTCTGGACACCCTAATATGATTAGCCCTTTAAAATCTAATGTTTGTTCTTATCTTTACTTGATACATGCATGCTTTCATTTAATTTGATTAAATTTAAAGTGTATGACACTTTATGGAATATCCTCGCTTAATAAGGTTTAAAAGTAACTGGTATTTGGAATACTTGTTTCTTGGTTCTCCTTGTCAATACGGTTTATGAATATTTTTCTGTGATTACATCTGAGACCGTGCCTTTGCTGTGAGGGTGTAGCCGATAGATATTTATTTATGCCGGATGTATATTAGATACTAGATAAATTCAAGCGAAAGCGCAATCCTGAACGTGCCCTAGCTGTCAGGGTTACGCAAGTTACTTGAGTTTTTCATTGACGAGTTTAACCTTGGTACGTCTCCTTGTGGGCCTGCCTTAGCAGCGACAACAAGAAACGACCAGGACCGGAAACCCATGAGTCACTAATGAGTGATTGACAATGAGTTGTCTACCTGTGAATATACGTAGGCGAGACCGTGCCTCTGCTGTGAGTCGAAATATATTCATGGGGTCCTCTTCCCATTATGGAATTCAATTTAATTATTGAATTCTCGTTTTTCCGTTGGGGATTACGGTATTACGTAAAATAGTGGGAGACACTGCTAAGTTTAAAAATTCCTTAACTTAGGCAGTGTGTATTATTATGGAAATAGCCGCTTGTTTGTTTTCCTTAATCTATATTAGATAGAATTAAACTTTTAATTCACTTTACACATATTTTGATATGTTATCTGACATGACACTTGGTTGCATTTATTCTAGAATAGGTTCTAGATACTACTAGACTATGATATTATTAGATTGGTCTAAACCATCGGGAACTATTTTTCCGATTTTCTTCAAAAATCAAGATGGTTAATGACTTAGTTTCTAAGTCATGATAGATAATCTAGATAGATATCCATTTTAGGATATAATACTTTAGAGAGAATAGTTTCTTATGCAGTAAGAATTGACTTGAATTAGTTCATGTCTCGAGATTCTTGACTGGTATTAAGAAAGCCCCATTAGGTATTTGTTTATCTAGTAATGACGTTTCTTAGCTTTAATGACCTTTACAGGCAATGTGTCTGACACAATTTGCTAATCAATTATTTACAATTGTTGTGAATAGTTGAATGCAAATAGTAAAGCTAAAGAAAGGAGATGCGTATAGTTGTGTATAGAAAATATCGATTTTCACAATACTACAACTATAGGTATTGGATACCAGATCTCCCATCTAGTTATTTAAAAATATTAGTTAACGATTGTTTTGATATTTGATATCGAAACTCGCGACTATTGGATAGTTACTTGTTCTTTATAAACAATTGTTATATATTTTAAATATAACTAGTAGTGTCATTGACGTAGAGATAAACATTAAGAAAAATTATTCAGTAAAATAAATAATTTAGAACGGTGCTTTATGAGTTTAATCTCTTAAGCATTATATGCTTATTCCGTATAGTAAAGGATGGTTTGATACAAGATCATACCACACATTTTTATCCATTTAATGAATATTGTATTCAGGAAGGTGATTAAAATCTCGTTTAACCAATGATTTGTCATTGGACCACCAGATTCATTAAACTGATACATTAGATGTATGTAGTTTTAATGAATTGTAATTACTTAAGGTAGTTTTTTTACTTCGTAACTTAGTTTATGAATTGTCATAACTTAGTTACGTGTTTCTAAAAGAACACATATTGAACGTCTTGAAATGATCAAGAACTTTCAATCTGTTCTGATGAAACGTAGGTTGAACATTTTTGACTTGTTCAAATATATTCAATCTGAAGTTTTATGAGAACTCTATCATTAAAATTCATTACATGTCTTTGAACTGTTCAAAGATTTTTGATACGATCAAACATATGAATTTAAAGCAATTAGTTTTAAAGTTATTCAATGAATATGATTCTTATTCAATATTATTCTTCCACGATTCCATCTTGATGGAATTGAGTAGTGGCAGCAGTCGAATCTTATATGATTTGATTCGTTTGATATTAAATGTTACCGAATTAGTTTCAATACTCTTGGGGATATGCTCTAGTAACACTAGTTTATCTTTTTTAATTTAGGTTCCATTAATTTATACAGTTACATATATGATATGTATAGGTAGAAAATTTGAATCTTGAAAAGTTTGAGATTTGAATATTTCTTTTATATAATAGTTATATAATGGAAATTACTTACGCCTAGGAGTTATAAGTAAAAGTTTATCGTTTATTCTGTTTAATAGAATATTGTATTCTATTTGATAGAATATCTTTCCTACGATCCTAAGTAATAAAATCGTTTTATCACTTGGTATGTAACATCAGATGTTAACAATTGTAGAAAAGACTTTACTTATTGAAGTCAAATGTGAGAATGATAAATTATAAATGGAACTACGTAATTAATAAGATGAAACAACCCTTATACATCTTCTATATAAGTCTAATACGATATCAGAATCATTTACGAGTATTTGATACTTAATGGTTATGTTCTTTTCTTACCGAAGAAAATTATCCTATAATTTATAATGGAAGCGATATTTGATATCGATTCAGGAAGTTCATCATTGAACCATAGATCTAAGATTGCTCGTAGCTTACTACGATCAAGTTTTGAACTTGATTAAGCTTTAATTATGAATTAATTCATGATTTGTGCTAATTGTTTGCGCAACAAAAGCAGTGTGAACTTATTAAAGGTTTGACCTTTACAGCATGACAATGAGAAAAGTTATACTCAGTAATCTATTGTAGATTCTGAGAAAACTTATCTCTAGTCACGCTAATTAAACAATTAAAGATATATTGGTTAATGATGATATTAAATTGTACATTTTAGCTAAAGAATGCAAAGTGGCGTTTTTTGAATGACTTATTCAGATAAGAGATCAGTTGTGATTTCTTTGTTTGAAGAGTTCATTCTGAAATGGCCCTAGAGTTTGTGTTCTGCTGAGATCGCAATTTAGTGTGCTAACTTATAGAGCCTATTGTAGACTCGGATATGTCTTCCGGAAATTTGTGTTCTCTGTTTTTGATATCGTCAGATTGTCTGATCTTGTCAAATTATAGAGAATACATATGTGATTGAAGGGTTAATGGGAGCGTACAAATTACTTTCTAGTGTTATATATCCTAACAACATTATCATTATTATAGTAATAATGAGATGTTTAAAGGTAAAAGGTTTACCTAAGTCTTCTTTACTCTGTGAAAGCAGTGAGAGTAGTCTCTGTTATATTTGATATAAAGTTTTATATAAGATATAAAACTAAGAGACTTGTGAGATACTCCTATTAGTCGTGCATTAGATATGATCTAATAAAAGACACAACAAGGCTATCTGTATGATAGTTAGTATAACTGTTTGACAGTTAATGTGTGTCTTGTATATAGTAATCATCTTTCGTAATGGATGATTCCTTTTTTCGAAAGAAATATTGATTAGAATGTCTAATCAATCTTATGTATCATTTGATGATGACATAATGAATACTTTATTATTTGCGATTAAAGATATCAATTTAATCGTAATTGTTACGAGTTATTTTGATACCCTATAGACCATATGATGGATCTTGAAACATGTTCTTTGTGATCTTTGAGATATTAAGAATGAGTTTCTAATTCATGGAGAATATAGTCTGCAACCTTTAGGGTCATAATAGTTTTGAGACTAATTATGATGTTAGACAGTCTACGTCATAAAGAGTCACAAAAGATGCAGTGGGAGTGTCACGCATGATTCTACTGTTACAGTTGAATTAGATGCAACTTATGAAGTATTGACTTATGAAGTTGCATAATGACCTTATAAATTAGAAATTTTATATTGGTGTTGTGCTTGCGGTTGTCCGCATAGTATTTTGGATTTGATCCCTGAATACTTGGACAACTCAGTAGCTGTAGCACAATACTAATGTAGTGTCTGATTCATATTAATATATAATTTAGATTCTACAAAATATGAAAGATACTGGCTATGGGAAACAATTGAGTTTGTTTGACAAATTCCTTATGTTTTAGCAGACCTACTTCTTGTTGCCTACCTCTTAGGTGCTAGGTGAGCTTTTGAGGGCTATGCGTATACGATGCACATTGAGATGTGTATATGATACCGTAGATTGGCACAAGAGCAAGTGGGAAAAATTATTGGGGTTGGTGCTCAGAGTGCCAATCCAGACCGTATTTATGTCTGATTCATGAATACGTGTTGGGGTTTTATTGGGAATTACAGGGTTAGCGCAGCGGAACGCGGAAAAACGATTTTTCCGATTTCAAAAATTTTTATTGGAACAATTAAATAAACTTATTTATTTTATTAACCAATACTTAAATTATGAAATATAACCCAAGAAATCATATATTCTTTTAATTACAAAATTACCCCAAACTTTTGTAAATTAATTATTTTAGTTTTAAATATGTCAATTACATATTTAATTAATTCCAAAATAAATTTTCCAAGTTTGCAACAAAACAAGAAAATATTTCCAGATTTGCGCCACTGCCCAGAATTTTTCAGAATTTACAAAACAGCCCAGAATTTTAATTAATTACAATTTGGCCCCATTAGTTCAAAACACATCAAGATCAAATCCAATTAATCCCAAATTTTACATGCATAAAATATACATAAAATTAAAGCATATATATGAAAAGCCCCAAAATTTGAGTGGGTTAAGAACCCTAATTTCATAAATCACTCAAATTAGGCAATTTACACTAAATTAAAGAAATTCAATACTTTAATCTTCAAATTACCACACCAATTAATTCTCACCATCATGAAAATAATCAAGAACAATTCTAGGCTAATTATGAATGGCTAATTAATTCTAGAATAGCAACTTTAATTTTCTAATTAATTTATTAAGCTTAATTACATTAATAAGCAAATAAATTAATTTTACATGCTTAAACACATCCAACAAGCATCCAACAAATTTAATTACAAACTAAAAGAGTAGAGGCATGTTCTTAACAACACAATTGAAGTTAAGAATTTTTGAAACATTTTTCATGTAGGAAGAAATGTGAAAAGAACTTACAAATCAAGCTTTTTGCCTTTATTTTTCTTTCTTTTCTTTTCTCACCAAAAATGCTCTCAATTCTTTCTTTCTAATTTTTGTTGATCTTGCGTGAATGTTGGAAAAAATTGAAACAAAACCAATTTTGTAAAATTTCCAACACCGCCGTTTTTTTTGCCAAAAAAATAATCAACAATTAATTAGTTTTTGTTCAAAAGTAATTGGTCCACAATTTAACAAAATTAAAGATAACTTTTACCTTTAATAAAGTTAACTAAAATGTGTGCCAATGATAATTTGCCATTTCCAAACACATAAAGTTGATATCATTACTTAAGATATTTATTTTATAAATTAATTTAATTATTTAACAATTAAATAATTAATTAATAAATTTAAATATCTTAAATATATGTATTATATTTACAATAAATATCTCAAATGCATATATTAATGATATAATTCAAATATCACAATTTGATATTTTATTAATGTGTATTTAATAAAATCAAGTATTAAATAAAATACACATCAATATTGGAAATGACCGCTAGGTCCCGATTGCATGTATTTTCCGTTTAACCATTAAACGAGTTATAAATAATTAGTATTATTTATAACAGTTGTCCTAGTGCTCTACGAGTAAATTTCATTAGTGAGACTATCTAGATTCAGACATATCCGTCACGAAATCAAATTACGTGTCCATAATTTACCCACCCGTAAATTATGACGAACACAGATAAACTCACTGAATCATACAGGTCGAGGTCACTGCATACATATAATCCCTCCATCACAGGTATCCGGATTAATCCAGAGATACAGATACAAACGTCAAATCTCTATAGATATAATCACGTCGACGTTTTTATTAGCAATCCCTCAAATAACAAGTAGAAATAATTTCTACAATGTACCACGGGCCCATGGATTTAACATATTGCTAATTCCATATTGAATACCTATACTTCGTACACAGAGCTGACAGATCCTATCTTGATACACACAGAATATCCTGAGCATCAGTCCACACCCAACGAACAGGTGGAGGTCTGATCTAAATAGATCGGTGACGTGACTGCCATCTAAGTGTGGAGGATAACTCAGATATCCACAGTGGTATCTCAAGTCAAAGAATCACTATGCTCACTCAACTCGAGAAGATTCTTATTGACATTGGTGTACCATCCATTAAGAATCTTCGGTGAGTCGTTCAGTATTTATCCGCTATAAATACCTGCATGTCTATACGAGTCTCCAAGACTCATGGTTCACTGAGAAACCATCGGAATCCAAGATTCTAATATACGACATGTACCAGTCTTTACGGGTTTAATTTACTGACCAAGTAGTGTAAACCTTGACCGGGAACTGTCTAAGAATGACAACGTCATGATACAATTAAATGTCAGTTGTGACGCTTTTGCAACAGTATCATAACTAATCATTCTAAGGTCGGTTACGTCTTTACCATATTAAAAAATAAGTTATATAAAAGAAACTGTTCATTTTATTCATAATAAAACGTTACATTAGTATTTACATAGAAATACATAATAAAATTGGCGCTCGGAGCACCAACCCTAACAATACGAACATCCACTTTTTCCATAATATTACTTTCTTAGTGGTTGCACCTCTTGTTTTTATATACATATTCGATCTGATTACGATTAGATATAACTAAATGTGGTTTAGTGATATGTATATATTAGACAAAGGCCCGATAATATATAATGCAGTACACAGTTACAAAGGTAGTTTGTAATTGACATTGGGAAGTGTCACTGCTAAATGTATATTATCAAATATAGTTCCTGGTCAAGATTCACTAACACGGGTCGGTTAGTCAAATTCGTTAAGACCAGTACATGTCGTATATCGAGACTTGGTCCGATGGTTTATCCCAATGAACCATGAGTATTGGGAGACTCGTATAGACGTGTAGGTGTTTATAGTAGTTAAATCTATGGGCATAGTATACTTCGGAAGTGAGTTCCGAATGTTATTTATAGATTGCTAATAGAAACGTCGACGGGATAATGCCTATAGAGATTTGAAGTTTACATCTATATCTCTGGGATTATCCGGATACCTGTGACGAAGGGATTATACGTATGCAATGACCTCGACCTGTATGATTCAACTAGTTTATCTGTGGTCGTCATAATTTACGGGTGGGTAAATTATGGACACGAAATTAGATTTTGTGACGGATATACCTGAATCTAGAGAGTCTCACTAATGAAATATACTCGTAGAGCACTAGGGCAACATTTATGAATAATACTGATTATTTATAAGTCGTTTAAAGGTAAAACGAAAAATACATGCGAAAAGACCTAATAGTCATTTCTTAATTATTGTGTATTTGTACTTAATGATAGATTTTGTTAAATACACATTAATTAAATGTCAAATTATGATATTTGACATCTATCATAAATATATATATGTATTTGGATATTTAAAGTAAATATTATACATATATTTAAAATATTTGTATTTAAATAATTATTTAATTATTTAATTGTTAAATAATTAAATTAATTAAAAATATAAATATCCTAAGTTTGTGATATTTTTGGAAATGCTTTAGTTGCCATTGTTGACTTGTTTGGAATCATTAAAGTGTAATGATAAAAAGCAAATGCGAGTTGATTAAAGCTTTAAATGAAATAAAGTAAAAATATCTAGATATTTTTATTTATTTTGCTTCCAATTTCGGCCAAGGGCAATTTTGTGGAGGTATATATTGTTTTGTTTCATTTTTAGGGTTTAAAAAGTTCATTAGATACCAAATAAAACATAAAAGAAGATGAGAGAAAAGCTTGAAGGCCTAAAGAAGAAAGCATGGAAAAATCATGTTTTTGTAAGTTTTTCTTCAAAGTCTTCAACATGAAATATGTTTCTAACATGCTTAGCTTCATTTTGTGATTCTTTGATGTTATCTCTACTCTTATAGTTTGTGTTTTTATGGTTGTGATCTTGAATGAAAGATTGATGCATGTAAGTAAGCTTGAAATGGTTTCAAAGCTTCACTTTTGATTTTTAGAAATTCAAATTGCCATTCTAGAGTTGGTAAGCCACTCCTTGGTGACCTAGAATTGTTCTAGAGTTGTTTCAAAGTGGTGAGGCTAGATTAGTGAAGTATTGAATAGATTAAAGTGTTGGATTTCAAAGATTTGGTGAAATTGCTCAATTTGATGAAATTGAAAAATTAGGGTTCATAACCCTCTTCAAATTTGGGGCTTTTCATATATGTGATGTATTATGGTATGAATATGATTCATGTAAAATTTTAGGTTAATTGGATTTGAACTTGACATGTTTTGAACAAAAGAGACCAAATTACAATTAATTGGAAATTTTGGGGTGCTCACGGCAATTGCTCAAAAATTGGTGATTTGTGTGATATCTGATTTTGATGCATTAGATGTGTTGAAAAACATTTTAGAAATGATTTAGAATCATCCAAAATTTTATTTGACAACTTTTGGACTAAAATGATCAATTTACAAAGTTTTGGGGCAATTCGGTAATTACCAAAATATTTGATCTCTTGTGTAATTTTTCAGAATTTGATAATTGGATAATTAAATAAATAAGTTTATTTGATTGATCCAAGAAAAAAATTTTGAAATCGGAAAATTTTGATTTTCCGCGATTCCGCTGCGTTACCGATATCCCCCCTTAAAACCCCTACATTTTACACATGGAAAACCCTAACTTTACCCTACATTTTTAAACAAACTCATCTCCATTTTACCCATGGGAAGAAATATTATTTTGAGAGCCATCATATACGTTTTTTATTCCTTCTTGACAATCAACCTAGAAAACTTCATTGATTCCATTATTTTCTTTGCTTTGGTAAGATTATTTTTTGGTAACCATCAACATAAAAATACAACATTAGCCCAATTTTCTAAGCCTTTCGAGTTCTAAAGGAGGAAGATTGGCAGTCAGAGTTCTGGCGTACGAGTTCACATGGTTGATCCACTTATTAAATTTAGAGGTTCTGAAGAAGAACGTTTGGTGCAGGCTCGAGGAGTTCTATGAATTATTACAGTCTAAAGGTATTAGAGTCGGCAGAGTTGCTGCCATATGTCTTATACCATAACTGTAAGTTTTCTCGTTATAGTGGATTTTGATTGGTAGCCTAGATACCCAATGTGGTTTTTTACTCGCACGAATTTTCCACTTCGTTAACAAAATTATTGGTGATGATTTTATTTTTCTGCTTTCATTTATTTACATTGATTTATAATTGTTAGACTTAATGGTGTTTGATGATTTTGTTAAATCTTATAAATAATAATTAGGACTTGTCTTAAATTATTGTGCTTAAATCCGCATAGGGTCAGAACCTTAGACTAAAATTGAATTTTCAAAAACAATATAAAATATATATGTATTACCAAAAACATATTAGATAAGAAATATATATTGGAAAAACTTTCAGCTTTCTCCTCTAGATTGTATTATAGAATCATAAATGCAATAGAAAGCCATGTAATGATGAACCAGAAGTTCAATAATCCAAATATGTTTATGTTATGACATAATCGTCTTGGTCATTCATGAGCTACAATGATGCGTAGAATAATTGAAAATTCTAATGGGCATAAATTAAAGAACCAGAAGATTCTATTAATAGATGAGATCAGTTGCACCACTTGCATAAGGAAAACTTGTGATGTACTAATCTCCATATAAGATTGCCCTTGAATCCACATCAACTTTACAAAGGATTCAATGAGACATTTGTGGTCCAATTCACTCACAAAGTGGGTTTTTCTGTTACTTTATTGTTTTGATTGATGCATCTGCATGGTGGATATACGTTTACTTGTTCTCCACATATAACATTGCATTTGCCAAGATACTTTCCTGAATGATTAGATCAAGGGCATAATTCCAAAATTATTCAATCAAAACTATACAACTAGATAATGCTGGTGAATTCACATCCAAGACATTTGATGACTATTGTACATCAGTTGGAATCGATGTTGATCATCCGGTTCCACATGTACATACACAAAATGGATTTCCAGAATCATTGATCAAGCGAATTCAGGTGATTGCACGAACTTTGTAGTTACAGACTCAATTACCAATTTCTACATGGGTCATACTATACTACATACAGCTGCATTAATTTTCCTTAGACCCATAGCTTATCATCAATATTCTCATATACAAATTGTTATTGGTCACCAACCATATATTTCCCATCTACGCACTTTTGGTTGTGATGTTCATGTTCCTATTTCACCTATACAATGCACAAATATGAGACCTTAACATCGTTTGAGGATATATGTTGGGTTTAATTCACCTTCCTTTATTAGATATTTAGAACCCTTGACGGGTGACCTTTTTACCATACGTTTTGCAGATTGTCATTTTAAAGAGACAATTTTTTCACCATTAGGGGAAAAGAAAAAGCCTCCAGAATTAAGGCATGAACTTTATTGGAAAGTTCCTACTATGTCTCATTTAAATCCTCACACCAATCAATATGAAATGAAGTGCGAATGATAATCCAGATACAATAAATTACAAATCGATTACCAAATGCATTTACAGATGCAGTAAAAGTAACTAAGTCACACGTACTAGCTGCTAATACACCAGCCCGGGTGATTGTTCCTGTTGAACAATCTAGTGTAAAGTCAGCTAATGAATCATCTATTACACGTCAGAAGTATGGTAGACCACTTGGTTCTAAAGATACGATTCCCCGGAAGAGGAAAATGAGAAATCCATATCCTATCAGAAATATTGCTCGAGTAATGAATATCCATATCTTCTGAATCACCAGTTCCAAAAAAACTGATAGCCCCTGAAGAGACATTAGCCTTTGAAGAGGCTCAAAAATCCAAAAATCAAAAGTCTACAATATATAAGAAATGTGGGATCGAAAGGAAATAATCATTGACAATGTGATTTCATATACAATAGCTACTAAAATTACAAATAATTTTGAACCTCAAACTGTCGATGAATGTAGACAAAGATAAGATTGGCCTAAATGGAAAGAATCAATTCAAGCAAAATTGGCTTCTTTAGCTAAACGATATGTATTTAGACCTGTAGTACAGACACCTGAAATGTCAAACCTGTTGCTTACAGATGATTGTTTGTAGGAAAATGTAATGAACATAACGAAATCATTAGATATAAACGCGACTACTTGCACAAGGTTTTTACAACGTTTCAACATGGATAATGCTCATCCATTAAGTATTCTCATGGTATTATGATTTTTTGATCCTAAAAAGGATAAATTTCGTCCTAAAGAAGATAATGAAGAGGTACTTGGACCGTAAGTATCAGATCTTAGTGAAATTGGTACCTTGTTATATTTAACTCAATGCACCAGACTAGATATTGCATTATTGACACACTCACAAAGTGATTTTTTTACTCACAAGTATAAAAGTGTCGAAGTAATAAAATAACCTGGTAAGTCTGAGATCGATCCATATGGAATAAATTTAGTAAAATAAAATAACAATCCCAGTAACAAAATAAAAATATTGAATTGATTGAAGTGGTGAACAATTTTAAATTGGACTATACCAATAAAAAAATATTATGGGCTTGTAACACCCTGGTAATCCCGACTGCTACTATGTTATAGATGGTGTGATACATGATATAAATCATGTTCAAGTGTGTACGTGCTTGTGAAATTGCTTGGCAGACATTTGGTAAATCCTTTATAGTTCCGATATAAATTCATCTTCCATACTACTCCGAACAACCCTCGGTATCTGGGCCGTAATATTTTCATATGATCTCTGAGTTATATGAATTTAAATTTTTGGAAAGGTAATAAAGAGACCTACAACTTTTATGTTGAACGATTTCCTAAATTCAGAACTGAACAGGGTCAAAAATACAGCTCAAAAATTCAGATGAATAGTACTCGAGGACTAATCTAGAGAATTCTCAAAATTTCTGATTTTTTTCAATTCAATCATTAAATATTCCCCCTAGTATAAAAAGGGAACATTATTCAATCATCCCTAATATTTTGAGAAGAGGATAAATCGTGGGAAGGAAGAAGAAAGAAGGTAAATGAAGAGGGGAAGCCATTTTCTCACCCAAATTAAAGAAGAATCAAATGCAAATCAACTCACAACAAGTTAGGAAGAGGAATAGCAAGCTTAGAATGCTTGATTGGTGAAGAAAATCAAATGAGTTGAGATCATCGCAGGAACTGCAACTTCCTTTGGTGAAACAAAGTAATGCCACACAGATTTCAAATCAGTGAGTGCACCATTTTCTCAAGTTGTATTTACTTATGTTTTTTTGAATTGAAACTTACTTTTCCGCATATTAGGCGTTAGCCAAGTTTATTTCCAGATGTTTTATGAATAAGAATATTTTAAGAAATGTTTTAGAAAGTGATCATTGGAAAAGTATGGTTTTATGATTTTTGGAGGCATGGGAAAAAACCCACCTCAGATGTAACTTGATACATATATTAGAATTGACGGTTATTGAAATTGATGAATTCAAAACGTGTGCACACGTAGTTCGGGACTAGAGATGACAAATGCCCTAGATCCTAGATTTCAGGGCTAGGGGACGGCGAGACGTAACGCCCCTAGACCCTAGATTCAGAGTCGAGATGGTAGCATTGATCTGCATATCTGGCTCTAGTTTAGTGGCTTAGGGGACGGCGAGACGTAATGCCCCAAGACCACTAGTTTAGGCGTATGGGGGGACGGCGAGACGTAACGTCCTCATACGATGGTTTTTCAGAGACAGATTTTCAGAGATGAGATTTTCAGAGATATTGTTTTCAGAAACGATAAGTTTTATGAAAGAATTTTCTAGAGAATTCAGTTTTATAGAAAATACTTTCAGAATTCTTCAGAAAGAAAGGTTTCCAGAAAAGTTTTCAAAAAATAGATTTGTTTTTCAAATAAGAAAAGAGTTTTAAGAAAAGATAGTTTCCTTGAAAGGATTTCAGTTTTAGAACAATAAATTTTAATAAGTATTTCAGTTTTTTGTTTTTAAACTGTCCATTCACTAGATGGTTCAAACGATCTAACCCCCATCCCAGTTTCTCTATTTTACAAGAATACCCGGAGGATAAGCTCGAGAGGGTGGATACTGATAGCATTCTCTATGGTATTGAGTCCACCAGGTCAAGCCAGAGATGAAGTTCAATCCGAGTCAAACTGGAGTCAAGTATTAGACATTTGCTTAGTAGAGACTGTATATGAAATGTGTTAAAATGTCCATGTATAGAATTGTAAAGTGTGATATTATAGATGTTAGTGTTCCTAGAACATGCCAAGGATCTAATAAGCATGTAAAAGGGTTCATAAATTCAAAATAAGTTGCGGAATATACTTACAATGAACAGATTTGAGCTTTAAAATTTTGAGAAGAGATCTCCATGATCCAAGCTTTAAGTGATGATTCCAACTCTTGAAGTAGTTTCCCTATCACCTTAGTTGATTTCTCCAAGTGCTAGCTTTGTTGATTTTGCCACAAAATCAAAGAGAATGGAGAAGGCCATTCACGCCCATATGCCTTGTGTATTAGGGTTTTTCATTTTTAAAAGATGTGTTACTCAAGTGTGAAGAGAGAGGGCTTGGGTTTTGTTTAAGGGTTTTTACCCTTTTCACCAAAACCATGTAGTTGGGGTAATTTGGTTTCACCTAAACCAAGTGGTTGGAAAGTAAGTGGTTTTGGCATAAATGCCAACCACTTTCCAACCACCACTTCACATGTGTGACATGTGTGAAGTGGGCCCCACCATTTTGAATTCAAAACTCAAAATGTCTCTACGAACATTTGCCGCGGCGCGGTTCCGTTTAATCCGATTAAACGAACTTTCGTCGCTAAAAAATTAAATTTAATTTAATTAAATGACGATGCCTCGCAAATATATTACGAACGTCGTTTATGAATTAATTCTAAATTAATTCGTTCGTTCGTATTAAAGTCCGACTTTAATTTCGTAACGAAATCCAATTCATATTAATATATCCGATATATTAATTTTAGCCCATACGAATAAATTAAATAGAAAAATAAAATTTAACTATTAAATTTATTTTACCGATTAATTCCAAATTAATTGCATTCTCTCTCTTCCGAACACATTTAATCCCAGATTAAATAATACCTCAATTAATCCCAGATTAATTTTCTCCATCTTAATTAATCCCAGATTAATTCTCTCTCTTAATTAATCCCAGATTAATTCTAATTTAAATCAACTGTCATCGGTGAATCTTTGGGAAGCGACCCAAGAGATCCCTGGATATGTTGGCAGTAAATACGGTCATCGGATTATCCGAATACGTGCGTACCTCGTACCACGTGCTTACCAATTTACAAGACATGGTTGGCTTCTAGCAAAGCACCGTGCCTACCCAATTCTCCAGAAATATTCTTACTGGAATATATAATCTATGTCAGGCGTAGTATACGTAGTATTGCGTATTGCGATCCAGTATCGGATTGTCACGTGCTAGGCCTGGGGCTGGAAGTGTGTCTGCCCCGTACGGAGCACATGTCGGATGTCTGGTAACTAGTCTCTATTATCGGATATACATGAGCTAGTCATAATATCCCAATGACTGCAGTACTTAAGAGCACTAGTACCGTATCCTACGTGACATCATCTCCACTATGACTGGAGTGATACTTCCGTCTTGACATCACACCCAATACACTACGATTCTCAATATACCCAGCAGAGGCGCACACAAAACCGGTTAAAGCCCTGGACGACCAAAACTAAAGCATACCGATTGTCGTAAGTATTAGCGATGCAAGTCTCAGGTTAAGACCAAATACACCTACCCTGATATCGGACTTCCATAGACACATAGTCATACTACCAACGGAATTCCGAGGGGTCTATCCAAAGCGAAGCTATTTCCGCAACATCGGTAAACACAACCTCCTATCACACTTGCATAAGTATCCAATACTTAAATATATGAGAACTATGCCGTTGTGCTCCCACAATGCGCACAAGTGCAATTCTAGTCTATTCCGCATTATCGATATCCAGTCTCGATAATACTACGACTAGGGATATTTAATGAGTAATCCTTCGAGGACTGATACTGTCTCATATCATCTCAATCCAGGAACTAATCATAGGGACCTCCTATCATTTATATATCTAGGTGATCTAATCACAAATGATAAGAGCGCAATCTCCTTGTCACATAGTTAATTTGTACAATAACACCATGATCTGTACAAATAGTGACGCTATGGGTCATAACTGTCCAACAATCTCCCACTTGGCCTATAGCCAGTCACTCGAGTGTCTTACACCTAAACTATGTACTGTTCGCTCAAACTGCTGAGGAAAGGCTTTCGTCAGCGGATTTGTATGATTATCGTCTGATGCAATTTATTCGATCATCACATCGCCACGATGTATGATCCGAACGAATCAGATGAATAGTCGAAGTATATATCTGGATCGTTGATGAGACCATTAACAGAACTATATCTAATCTAATTAGATTTTTTAATGACCCAGATGGCTTCTATTGCTGCCTCAGCCGCAGTAATAACCCACATTTTTTGTTTATTCGGCAACAACATCTTGCTTGGAAGATTTCCAGCTCACTGTACTGTTATTCAAACTGTATAGTATCGTTGTTACGACTTTTAGTCGCTTAATCGGTTAGGAAACGTGCAACAGTGATCCCAGTCACTTCAAGTTCTCCATCTCCATAGTTTAAGACATCATCCTTAGTTCTCTAAGATACTAACAGATGTTCTTATTATCAATCCAGTGACTATCACTTGGATTGACCTGTTTGTGACTCCATATGCTCAAAGCGTATGAGACACCAGGTCACGTACATTTTTCAATGTACGAGTTCCCAGAGAGTGTTAACAATTTTAAATCTATCCCAGTAGATCTTTATTCCTAGAATAAAGGTTGTTTCTCCCAAGAATTCTACGGAGAGTTTTCATGAAAGCCAAGCTTCACCGATTATAATATGGGAATATCATTTCCAAGAAATGACATATCATCATTATTTAGGACATCATTGTCAGTGCGCTCCCACTAACCTCCTTACATACACAAGAATCATATGCGTTTTGAATCAAATCATACACCATTATGATTACATCAAAACGATAGTTCCAAGAACCTAATGCTTGTTTCAATCCAAACATGGATCGAATAACCTGCAAACCTTGTTTGCTATTTTTGGTACGAAAAAACCGTCAGGATGTTATAAACATCCTCCAAAGAGGTTTCCGTTTAAGGAAAGCGATTTTGACGTTCAGCTGCCATATTTCATGAATGAAACATGCAGCATCAGCAAGTATTATCCCAATGGATTTAACGTGGCAACAGGTAAAAGATTTCATTGTAATCAACACAATGTTGATAACGATACCTTTCCGCTACAAACCTAGCTTAGTACGTTGGTATGTTGCCTTCCATGTATGTCTTCTTTGAAGACTTATATAGAACCAATAGGCATAATGCCTTGCGGTACAATAACTAGTGTCCAAACATAGTTGATATACATGGAATCCATTTCGGACTCATGGCACTTTGCCATAATAGGGAGTCGATACCTTGTATCACTTCCTCACACGTAGTCAGTTCGTATTCCTCAATAAGATTGACATCTTTATGAGGTGAGATCAGAAACCCATACCCCAGGTTGTTTTCTGACTCTCTCCGACCTACGCGGTTCTTGTGTATTCGAAGATTACTGGTACAGTTTCATCCTTGATGAACTGTTTGTGTTCCATTAAGGACTTGGTGCCTTGAACAGTATAACTCCGATTTTTCATCGAGTTTTACTATCCTCCCACTTACCACTGCATATCGGTATTCCTCTTAGGAAAACCGCATGGTGAGCAACAATTACATTGTTCTCTAGTGAGTTGTATAAGTACTATACTTTGGTTTCCTTAGGATAACCAATTACATTAGGCACTTATCCAATTTGGGTTCTAGTTTGGTATCATCCAAACGTATGCCTAGCATTCCCAAATCATCAGGAGTGAGAAAGCACAGTTTCTTTCCTGTTTATATCTAATATGAAATCTGTCAAATAGATTTTTATGGAACCTTATTCAAAATAAGTATTGCACTGTTAATGCTTATCCCTTTTGAAGGAAAATGGTAGATCAGAGCGACTCATGATTAACCTTATCATGTCCAACAAAATTCGGTTTCTCCGTTCGGACACAACATCAAACTAATGTGTTCCGGGAGGAGTCCTCATTGAAAGAATACTATACTCTTTCAAGTATATGAGAAACTTACTGCTTAAGTATTTTCATCATAGTCAAACCTTGATGTTTTAATACTTTAGCCGATTTGTTCGTCTATTTCGTGTCGAAACTCTAAAAGTTTCTGATTTGTGTTTCAAAAGAAACATATAACCATAACGCGATGCCAAATCCGTAAGGTCACGAAACATTCATATCCACCTATAGCCTAGCTAGACATGGGCCCACTTGCTTCACTATGAATATGGCTAACAGATCGGTGGTTCTTGCACTTTCACCAAGTAAAAGGTATTTTAGGTACTTTACCTAATAAACTATATTCGTAGACTTTATTTGAGTGGAATCAAATCCGTCCTAGTATCCACTCTTCAAAAGTGTGGATATACGAGTCTTGTTTAATTGTGTCCCAGACAACACTGCCACAAATAAGTCTCATCTGATCAAATCAGTTTGAGCTATTTGTTTGTCATATTATATGTTTGAGATTTATTTATATTCAAAATATAAATATTGTTATTCACATCTAATGTGTTTATCTCAATATCATCTTTATAAAATAAAACACTTTAGTGTTCTAGAATATAAAGGTATACTCATGACCGTCGTAAACACACACGTATAACGCAAGCGCACGTATTGTTCAAGTAGTATAAAAATATCGATCCCACAATGACTTAATATCAAAACTATTAATTTTATGAGGTCAAATGATTACTAGTATCTAACAGGTTGTTTGATTGATTTGAAATGGTGGCGATTCTAAATTTTAAAAAAAGTAAATAAAATTGTCGAAAATAGGTTTTAAGAAAATTCAATATTAAAAACTATCTAGGGTTGTGATTTCTTCCAATATCATTTTAAAGATGAAGTGGTTATCTTAAAGTTGGGTAATATATTGATTTATTAACCTGGAACACTAAATTATGTAAAAGCCTCTTCCGATGGTCAACTACAAATACCCAGTTTAACCCAATTGAACCATATGTCTATGTCAACCAAATTATCTGGATTCATTAAGTTTAAGTTCCAATTATGGCTACCCCCGCCCGACAGGTATATTCCTATCCTGTAAGGAAATCTATTAAAGGGTTATTTATCCTCAAGGAAGATCGTGGGCTATTGAGTCTAAGGCTGAAACCTAAAATCCCTATGTCTAGTTCATTTTAGATTTACCAGATCAATTTTATTAATGGCCAGTTAATGAAAAAGCATTAAGATTAAGACTCAATAAATAAATTTTATATTACCCAAGCTATAATCTAACCCATTATAAAACGATGATATTAAAAGTCATCACAACCCCAGATAACTAATTTAGTTACAACCTATAACTAGGACTAGTAAAAACTTGAAAATAAAAGACATAAAGTAAAAATACGGTAAAGTAAATACTGAAAAGTAAATTACAATAAAATAAAATGCTAAGGTAAAAGGAATTAATTTTACTACTACTAATTTAGATATCTCCCATAAAATAATATATAAACTTGTGATAACATTACCAACCAGCCATATAGGCGGTATCCTGATTAAGTCAAATTAAGTCCAACCAGCCATTAAGGCGGTAGTATTTGTCCATAAACCAGCCATAAAGGCGGAACCAAAATAAAATTACCAACCGACCAATCTGGCGGTATCCTTTATTAGTCAGGTTTAAACCAGATTAAAATGAATTACCAACCGCCACGTGTCAGATAAGGATTAGATACTCAATTATTGATGCTGACGTGGCGCTGACGTGGCGGTGACATGGCGACACATGGGAAAGAGACTGTCGGCACCGTAGGATTGCGACACGTGGCATTTCCTGATTAGCTGATGATGATGTGGCACGACACATGGAAATGTTGACTTGGCTGATGACATGGAGACACATAGGATGCCACGTGGCACACGTGGCGATGATGACTGTCGGCACCGTAGGATGCTGACACGTGGCACGGCGCACGTTAGCAGATCGGCTGTGATGGTGACACGTGGCACGGCGCATTTTAGCAAAGTCAAACTTTTCTCAGATTCTGATTTGTGGACCCGGCGCACGTTAGCACTGTTCGGCGCACGTTAGGCGTCGCGACGCGGAAGGACTTGGCTTCGCGACGCGGGAAGTTACTAAAATGCCCTTTTTGTCCAATTTTCACTGTTTTGGCCCAAATCACCTCCAGAATGTCCTGAAACTTTATTTATCTACAAAATAACACAAAACACATCAAAATATTCACAAAACTCAAGAAACTATACAAAATATTAGGTTAAATGAGTGGGAAATAGTGATAGATTTACCACTCATCACACCCACAAACCTAACATTTTGCTAGTCCTCGAGCAAAACATAAAATAACATAAATAAATTAACTAAGCCACTTTCGTAGGGATCACGGTTGCATTTAGCGTATGCAACAAGCCTTTAAACCCCTAGGTGTCCCTAGTGGACGAGTTGTAGTCTCGTGAGGGTTTACAGCAATGATACCCACAAACATTTTACAAAAGTAAAAAGGTAATAAAACTAATGCACACAAAAGCAAAAAGACAAGCGAAAAGAGAATAAAGAAGTTAGTGACTAATCAGGTGAAACTTCTACTCCAAGTTACTAGTTGTTTTGTTTCATTCTAAAGTACCGAATAAGTAAATTCTCCGATTATTTTTACCATTCTTCATATACACAGCCAACAAAATATTAAACAACTCATTTTTGCCCACAACAGTCATAAGTGCAGTTGATAAGAGAGTAATATTTTTGTCCTAAAGTTTTATCAGATTTCACACCTTTTGTAGCAATGGAATAATTTTTCTCATTTTTCTGAATTTTTCTTATTTTTTTTTATTTATTTATTTATATACAATATCTTCCGTCTATGTAGCGAGTGTTGGATGGTGACTCCCAAACCAGTTGGCGTTAGGGCACCAGGTGTTAAGACACCCCTACGGACTTAATTACTGAGACTTCAGATATATATATTTTTGCAGCATCTTTGATCCATGTAACGAGCTTTGGGCCAGTGACTCCCAAACCAGTTGGCTTTAGGACACTAGGTGTTAAAATACCCTTACAGACTTAATAACTCGGATCTCAGATTTTGATTTTTTTTTTTACTCCATTGCTTTTTGAGATGTTTCCTCCAATTAAACTAGAGCACTGAATATTACAAACTTTTTCAATTTTAGCTCATGTCGTATGTTACTATATATGTTGATAATATCTGTCAGCTGAGCATATGAAGATCCATTTTAGTCAATTTATGGAGAATTCACAAATTAAATAATTCAAAATGAAATAAACAAAAATTAACTTGTTTCGAAAATAGACTTGAGATACGTCTCAGGAGTGGAAACTCCTTACTCAGCTATCTCTTACCAATTTCACACTTTTTAGTCAAAACAAAAACATAAAAACACAAAATATTTTTGTAATTTTTGAAAATTTCAATTTTTTTGTATTTTCGAAAAATTTTGGACTAAAAATAAAAATAACACACAAACTAAAAAACAAGGTACTAATCAACTAATTCCTTCCCCCAAACCTAAATGAGACATTGTCCCCAATGTCTTAAAAAGTAAAAGGAGAGTTAAGAAGGTCGTACCTGGTTAGCTGAAATCTACAGGAAATTAAAGGTTAAGATCCAGATTAACACGACTCCTCTTACCACGATCGTCCTCGGACCAATTTATCTTTGAAAGGATGGGGTCAACTTGTGGTTCATAGGCTATGAGTTGGTCTATTAGATCCGGAGCAGTTCTGGCAGTAAAGATGAGTTCTTTCAAAGGTTTCGACACGAACCCATTTCTCCGAGCATCATCAAGAAACACACAAAGAAAATCATAAAATCCATCAACGTTGAGCAGTCCAAGCGGTTTCTGGTGTATGTTCAGGTTCGCCCAAGATAGAACTATAAAAATTTCCTCCAATGTACCAAGCCACCTGGCAAAGCGATAAAAGCATTAGCACGGTTAATCATTTCTACCAGTCGTTCAGACATACCTGGCACGATCAGTTCCTCTCCGTTTGATGATCCAAAAGATTGCCTCTGCCAGGGTTTTGGGATGATTCCCAAAACGTGATGCCTCCTTCTGTACAGCCTTTGAAACGATCCCCATAAGTCCAAGATTGCCTCCGCCATATATTACGTGCATATTTCTTGCAGCTAAGACTCGACCCAATTCCTGTGCTGCTTCTACGTATTGTGGTTTAGTTCCAACACTTACTACCGCAAACAACACACAGATGTTTTCAACTCGTCTCTTCTGAAGTGGCTCCATTTTTATATGTATTTCTTTCTCAACTCTGGATGCCTTCAAAGTGCAATGACGGGCTGAATTTATAGTACCTGAAAAGGTGGGTAGTAAAAATAGTACAAGTATCTTCCAGAGGACGATTAGTAGCGAATTAATATCGTGATAGTCAAAAAGGTCTGGATCCTGTCGGAGAAAATAAAAGAAAACAACAAAAAAAAAATCATAATTATTAAGAAAAGACAAAGAGATATAATATTTACAAGAAAAGTAACGGCTGCTTGATCGACGTCTATGCGTCAGGGAAAAGCTTCCCATCCAATTTTCTTATAAACTGGCAAACAGGGTCTTTTTGAGTCAGATCCCGAGACTTAACTGCTGTCTTTCTTTTGGAATTGTGCATATAACATGCGAATTTCATGATACACACATCCACTGGGATGCGTCTCAAGAGTTTTAGATATGTCATCCAAAGACTCCTTACTCAAGCCATCCCTAATGAAGTTATCTTATCTTCGCGGTTATCGGACACCATTCCTAAAGAACGACAATAGTATTACAAAATATGCGAGCACATTTATAACAAACACACATTCTTTTGGCTCTTCTCTTTTAGCATATGTGCTCTTTCCTAAACCAGGCAGATGTGAAATAAAAGAGTCAGAAGACTCACCTGCCAATCGGACCTGTGCTTCAATTAACCAACGAATGTCAGTAGGAATACCTTTAATCATCAGTAGTCTCATCCGTTCTAAGCGAGCTTTGTAAACTTTCATCAGAGATTTTTTAGGGAGAGAAGGAAATTGCTTGTGAAGATTTGCGAGAGCTTCTTCCATCTTGAAATGACTAAACCTACAAAAATTAAACACACAAAAATAAAGCACACCAAATCACAATATATACACAAATTGCATGGGTTGCCTCCTTGCTAGCGCTAAGTTTAAAGTCGTCAGCCAGACTTGACTTCTCGAACGTTAAGCTGGATCTGAAAGTGTAACACTTTCTTTTTGTCGCTCAAATGATTCTCCCCAGTAGTGCTTGACACGCTTGTTTTTAACCTTGAAAGTTTCGTTAGCGTCAGGATCATGTATCTCAACGGCTCTATTTGGTAAAACTTTGGTGATCACAAATGGACCTGACCACTGTGATTTTGGCTTCCATGGGAAGAATTTCACCCTTGATTTGTTTAACAGTACCTTCTGCCCTGGTTCCAGTTGTATGCGCACTAACTTCTCATCATGTCTCTTCTTGCCCTTTTCTTTGTACAATTTGGCATCATCAAAAGGCTGATTGTGAAATTCCTCCAATTCGTTGAGCTGGTGGAACTTTTTCTCTTCTGTTGCTTGTAGAGCAAGAATTGGCTCTTTCAGTGCAAAAGATGCTTTATCTTTAGGCTCCACAGGCAATTGACATGTTTTAAGTTTGTCAATAGAACTTTGTCTTTCATCAGAGTTCTGAATGGTACTGTGTATCACATCGAGTTTGAAACATTCCTCCTTCTTTTCATCATCTGGGAAATTCATGGCCTTGAAAACATTGAATGTTACTTCTTGGTCCTGTACCCTCATGGTTAATTCTCATTTTTGTACATCAATAATGGTTCGACCTGTAGCCAAGAATGGTCTCCCAAGGATGATTGGCACGTCTGCGTCTTCCTCCATATCAAGGACAATAAAATCTGCTGGGAAAATGAATTTGTCAACCTTGACCAGCACATCCTCAACTACGCCTCTTGGAAATATGAGCGTTCTATCAACAAGTTGTTGTGAGACTGAAGTTGGCATTGTTTCTCCAATCTGTAATTTCCTGAAAATAGAAAAAGGCATCAAGTTAACACTCGCACCTAAATCACACAAAGCCTTACCAAAGTTATGTTCTCCTATGACGCAAGGAACAGTGAAACTACCATGATCTTTCAACTTCGGGGGAAGTTTCCTCTGAATGATGGCACTACATTCTTCTGTTAAAGCTACTGTCTCGTAATCTCCCAATCTCCATTTTTGTGAAAGAATATCTTTCATGAATTTGGCATAGGCGGGCATTTGTTCCAACGTTTCTGCAAATGGAATGTTGATATGCAGCTTTTTGAAGATCTCCAGGAACCGAGAAAACTTCTTGTCCAATTTGTTCTTCTGAAGACGTTGAGAAAAAGGTGGAGGTGGAGTGATCTGTTCTTTTTCCTTTGCTTCTTTTTCCTCCATTTGTTGCTTTGTTTCTTTTGGAACTTCCTCAGCAGTTGTTTTGGCTCCAACATCTTTGTTGATTTCAGTACCGCTTTTTAACATGATGGCATGACATTGCTCCTTCCCCATGTTTCTTGGATTTGGCTCTGTGTTGCTAGGAAGGGTACCTGGCGGTCTGTAACTCTGAGCATTTGCCAGTTGTCCCATTTGATTCTCCAGTGCTTTAATAGAAGCAGATTGACTTTGAATTAATGCTGCTTGGGATTGAAACATAGCATCATATCTTGATGTTTGAGAGTCTTGTTTTGCTTCTATCTTTTTCAAGTGGGTCAACACTTCTGTTATTCCTGGTTCATTTGCTTGCTCCTGGCTTTTATTCTGTTGCTGAAATTTAGGTGGTGGATAGTTCTGCTGTTGGCCTGAATTGTTGCTCCATGAAAAATTAGGATGATTCCTCCACCCTGGGTTGTAGGTGTTGGAATATGGATTGTTCCCCTGTCTGTTGAAATTGTTGACAAAATTCACCGTTTCTTCAAGTTGGTTCGACTCTGGTGTTCCTCCATATGGTGAGCTTGTGGATCCAGTGGTAAGAGTCTCCATGAATTTGCATATCTGATCTAGCTTGGCGTTGATTGCTGTATTGCTCTACTTTCATAAATTCCTGCAATTCTTTAGATCATGCTCCTTTCTGTTGGCCACAAAGAATTATTGTTGGCCATTTCTTCGATTAGGTCCCAGGCTTGATCTTCTCCTTTTGCCATCAAGGCTCCTCCAGCAGCAGCATCGATTGTGGTTCTCATTATTCCAGAAAGCCCATTATAGAATATTTGGACTTGAAGCCATTTGGAATCTCATGGTGAGGACATTTCCGGAGCAAATCTTTGTACCTTTCCCAAGCTTCGCAGAGGGATTCTGAATCTTGTTGTACAAAGGATGTGATGTCATTCCTCAATTTTCCGGTTCTGGCTGGTGGAAAGTACTTTGCAAGAAATTTGGTGGCTAAAGTGTTCCAAGTTGTGATAGAACCTGCTGGTAGTGAATGTAGCCAAGCTTTAGCTCTGTCCTTCAGGGAATATGGAAAAACTGCAGTCTCATTGCTTCTTCTGATGCTCTGTTGTAGTTAAAAGTGCCACAAACTTCCAGGATTTACCGATGTGGGCATTAGGATCTTCAGTTGCATTCCCCCCGAATTGAACTGACTGCTGAATCATTTGAATGCATGTTTTGATGTCACACGCATTTGCTGGTAAGGGAGGAAGTACAATACAGGAAATGAGTCTGTCAACCACCGGAATGGTTCTGTCTCGAATGGGAATTGGTGGTGCAACGTTCAAAGGTTCAGGTTCCATGTTGACTAAAGCTTCTTGGCCTTCTCGCCTTTCCCTTCTCAACTGTCTGATGGTTCTTTCAATTTCTGGGTCAAGCGATCAGAGTTCAAAGCTTCTGGTTCGTCTCATGTAGTTTCTGAGAACCTAAACACAAGAAAAACAAAAAATAAGTAAAAAGAAATTAGATAAAAGTAACGTATCTAACCCCTAAACTAATAGTAAAAGATAAATAAGTCCCCGGCAACGGCGCCAAAAACTTGACCGGCGTAAACACACACGTATAACGCAAGCGCACGTATTGTTCAAGTAGTATAAAAATATCGATCCCACGAGGACTTAATATCAAAACTATTAATTTTATGAGGTCAAATTATTACTAGTATCTAACAGGTTGTTTGATTGATTTGAAATGGTGACGATTCTAAATTTAAAAAAAGTAAATAAAATTGTCGAAAATATGTTTTAAGAAAATTCAATAATAAAAACTATCTAGGGTTGTGATTTCTTCCAATATCATTTTAAAGTTGAAGTGGTTATCTTAAAGTTGGGTAATATATTGATTTATTAACCTGGAACACTAAATTATGTAAAAGCCTCTTCCGATGGTCAACTACAAATACCCAGTTTAACCCAATTGAACCATATGTCTATGTCAACCAAATTATCTGGATTAATTAAGTTTAAGTTCCAATTATGGCTACCCCCGCCCGACAGGTATATTCCTATCCTGTAAGGAAATCTATTAAAGGGTTATCTATCCTCAAGGAAGATCGTGGGCTATTGAGTCCTTAAACCTAAAATCCCTATGTCTAGTTCATTTTAGATTTACCAGATCAATTTTATTAATGGCCAGTTAATGAAAAAGCATTAAGATTAAGACTCAATAAATAAATATTTATATTACCCAAGCTATAATCTAACCGCTTATAAAACGGTGATATTAAAAGTCATCACAACCCCAGATAACTAATTTAGTTACAACACATAACTAGGGCTAGTAAAAACTTGAAAATAAAAGACATAAAGTAAAAATGCGGTAAAGTAAATACTGAAAAGTAAATTACAATAAAATAAAATGCTAAGGTAAAAGGAATTACTTTTACTACTACTAATTTAGATATCTCCCATAAAATAATATATAAACTTGTGATAATATTACCAACCAGCCATATAGGCGGTATCCTGATTAAGTCAAATTAAGTCCAACAAGCCATTAAGGCGGCAATATTTGTCCATAAACCAGCCATAAAGGCGGAACCAAAATAAAATTACCAACCGACCAATCTGGCGGTATCCTTTATTAGTCAGGTTTAAACCAGATTAAAATGAATTACCAATCGACCAATCTGGCGGTATCCTTTTTAAGTCAATATTTTAAATAGTGATATATTATTTTTAAGGGAGATTAATCTAAATAGTAACAGTAAAAGAATTACCTTTCACCCTAGCTGGGGAAGTTACCTCCTCATGGTAAATAGTAAAAACTGTAAAAAGTAAAAAAGTAAAAATTAAATTACTATTTTTACAAAACTTAATTAAAATTAATTACAAAACTAAAAACTAAAAACTAAAAATTAAAAGAAAGTAGAGAGAGAAACTCTCTCTTTAGATAGAATATAAGAGAGAGAGTGGTACAATGAATTCTAAAATCTCGAGCTCAATTTATAGGCCTCGGTAGGCTTCCAGCGTCGCGATGCCAAGGCCTCTGGCGTCGCTACGCCAGATTTTTTCGACGTGGCACGCTCTGGTTCGTCTGTTTGAAGATTATGGATAAGCTGATAAGGTGACACGTGGCGAGGTGGTTGGGCTTCAATTATTGTGACACGTGGCGGCTTCTGATTGGCCGATGAGATTCTTATCCGCCACGTGTCAGATAAGGATTAGATACTCAATTATTGATGCTGACGTGGCGCTGACGTGGCGGTACATGGGAAAGAGACTGTCGGCACCGTAGGATTGCGACACGTGGCACTTCCTGATTAGCTGATGATGATGTGGCACGACACATGGCAATGTTGACTTGTTGAGTTGCTGACGTGGCTGATGACATGGAGACACGTAGGATGCCACGTGGCACATGTGGCGATGATGACTGTCGGCACCGTAGGATGCTGACATGTGGCACGACGCACGTTAGCAGATCGGCTGTGATGGTGACACGTGGCACGGCGCATTTTAGCAAAGTCAAACTTTTCTCAGATTCTGATTTGTGGACCCGGCGCACGTTAGCACTGTTCGGCGCACGTTAGGCGTCGCGACGCGGAAGGACTTGGCGTCGCGACGCGGGAAGTTACTAAAATGCCATTTTTGTCCAATTTTCACTGTTTTGGCCCAAATCACCTCCAGAATGTCCTGAAACTTTATTTATCTAGAAAATAACACAAAACACATCAAAATATTCACAAAACTCAAGAAACTATACAAAATATTAGGTTAAATGAGTGGGAAATAGTAAAGATTTACCACTCATCAACTCGCAACGAGTTATACTCGATATAGAGATAATGTTTCTAGTCAAACTAGTTACATTATAACAGTTTCCTAATTTAAGTACACACCAAAATGGTAATTCCTAAACTTAGGTATCTACGGTTGAAACAGCGACTATCGTCCCATTTCCGATTCGCAGATTAATCTCATCTGAAGTCAGTATCCTGCTCACTGCAGATTCTGCACATCAATGCATATTTATGTATCACACTAAGTATTTAAAATCCAATTTTAATACTAGTAGTGAACATATTTATGACAAACATATTTGAAGTCAGAGCCTTGCTCGTCTTCAATTCCTTCATGTCTGCTTTGTCCATACGGCAGTCATGCATCAATGACCCTGTTTGCCACAATTTAGGCAGACATCTTGGGATATGTCATTTATCTTCCTAGAAGATTATAATGATTTTGCCTTTGCCCTTTTCACATTCCAGAAGTCTTTGGCCAAGCCTTGGCCTTCTAGAATATTGAAGTAAGATATGCCTTGCACTACTTGCCTTATTGCAAACTTTGGCTTTGTCTCCTTGAGAATGGCCATTAACTCTCCAAGAGTTATTAATTGCAATTTAATACTTCTAAGCTCTAAGAATAGATCTATGAAGATCCTTCAATTCTTCATCATACTTTAATGATCTAATCCTTAGTTCTGATTAGGAAATTAAGGAGTCTTTATGGCAAGCATAATGGATTAAACATTAAAGTTATCATCACATGAATCTTCCAAAGATCATGCTCTACTATTTGCTTAACTCCGGGCTTAGGCCTAAGATGTTATTTTATCAAATAAAGTAACTTCTTAGTTTCAGGACTATCCTGAAATTTATTCCCAATTTGAAAATTAAAGTCGTTTGAACACATTTTCCCTAAGATAATATTTTAAACATTAATCTTTCAATTTAATCTGGATTCTAATAGTCCAACTATTTAATCAACGATTTCAGGTACAATCTAATGTAATGATTACTATAGTCTAACTATATATCTTATTACAATTTTATTGGTTAAAATCAAATATATATTGATTACTATAATCCAATTATATAATCATTATAAATGATCGGTAAAATCCAAATATATTGATTACTACAATCCAATTATATATCATTATAAATGATCGGAAAAATCCAAATATATTGATTACTATAATCCAATTATATAATCATATAAATGAAGTAGTTTGAATACAGTCCAACTGTTTAATTAAAACAACTATTAAATATTAGTACAACTAACATTTAATTTATTTGACGAATAATATTTGATTGAGCGCGTATGGCAAGTAACTAAACGAATATTGCAAATCTAATACTTGCCTCCCACTATTTTTCGGCGAGCCTCTAACCCTCTGTTGAGTACTCGGGAAACCTTGTTTTCTAGTGGGCTAGGGTCCCGTTAAATAACACACAATCTTGACTTTGGCCAACAAATTGTATAGTACTTAACTAGGTAGATCTCTAAGATCATTTGGATCTCATCCAATTCCTAGATCCGGTAGGTGGACATCCAAGTCCGAAACATATATACAATATATATGCCAATATATCCAATATATTTTCCTAACCTTTTTCCTCTGAATCAACTAAGCCTTGGCTTTGGCACAACAAACTTAATGATCCCAGTTAAGCGGAACCCATTGACATGGAAAGCTTCGTAATCAATGTCGATGGACAAGAAGTGATCTTGAATTTGGCCAACAAATCACAACTTGGACAAGACACCGATATAGAACAAAACTCTCATGATTCAAACACATCCGCAATTGACAAAGGTCTTGACTTTGGCCAACAAACCAATGCCAACTTTGGATCTTGAGTAAGAATCACTCAACGGAAGGAAAAACGCTTAATATTGTTTGAGGGTTTTTCGCGTGCAAATTGGCAACCAATTTTTTTATCTTTGATTAGGTCTCATCATCATACACCCTTAAACATGCATTCTAAACACATAATAAAGCGCGTATAAATAAATAAATTAATAATGATATGCGGATGGATATCTCACAAATTTTTCCTAGAACAAATCACTCATTTTCCTCTCCCTGGCTAGAACTATTCTAATTCTACCCAATTACAAAATACAATAAAGAAACCTCATTTACATTGAGGGGAATAAGTGAGAAGAGAAATACAATGAAAGAGGAGATAAAAGGCTGGACACGTAGGTCCAATTTAATAAATTCTAAACTTATTACAACAATTTCCAAAACTGCCATTGCCCTTCTAATATCCATCCGATATACATTATTCATACAACACATTCATGTATTCATACAAATCATGTTATTCAATCAATCTAATCCAGTTAATTAATCTTTGAATTAATGATCATCCAATGTTCAAACAACGATTTGATTTACGCGAGTCAAACTCGTTTAAGAATAAATACTCAAAGTAAGTATTCTTGAATTATATTGAACTACAACTTTAAATTCAATTTATTTGTATTCAATACTAATTCCAATTTAATTCCAAATTAAATATTTACACTTATTTATTTGCCTTAAAGACTTGGATTCCAAATCCAATCTTAATGGGTCTCAAAGGTCCAATAACATCCAATGTCATTTTAATTAAGGTCCAATGGGCTTTTAATTAATTCTTAAGGCATGGGCTTTGGCCATAATGGGTCAAACCCAAAATGTCAAGGCCCAATAGGAATCACACTATTGCCTACAAATTAATTTAGGCCCAATTAAATTCTTTAAAGGGCCAAGTGATGTATTTGGACCTTATGGAATTGGTTTTGGGCCCAATTGGATCCAATCCAAAAGTCCAAAACCAAACTTAGTCAAACCAAGCCCATTAAGCCCAAATACACACTTTTAGCCCAATTCATAATTAAAGGCTTATTAACATAATTATAATATTCCAAATATCATAATTATTTTAATTAAAGTGTATTAGCCATGATTAATTAATTAAACTCAATATTTCCAAAATACCAATTAACTTAATTAATCATGCTTAATCCATCAATTCATGCTCAACACAAATTGAAGCCAAAATTCATCATTTCATGCTCAACATGCTCTTTGATTTTAACATAAACTTTATTGACTTTGATTCTAATCCAATCAAACCAACAATCAACATTTAAACATGCATTTAAACACATCATTTCATGTTACAAAAAATCAAAAACAGTGCAGTCCACTGCAAACCAAATTCGGCCACACTAAGGAAATTTTAATTTTTGATTCATTTGATTTGTTTCAAATCTAATCATGCATAACTCTAAGTTAAAATATTCTAAGCATGCTCAAAGCATCAATTTGAAAGAATCATGCTCAAAACATAAAAGCCCCAAATTTTAGTCTCATGAACCCTAAAATTTTCATGCTTAAAATTGGCTCTTGATACCATTGTTAGTGTTCCTAGAACATGTCAAGGATCTAATAAGCATGTAAAGGTGTTCATAAATTCAAAATAAGTTGCAGAATATACTTACAATGAACGGATTTGAGCTTTAAAATTTTGAGAAGAGATCTCCAAGATCCAAGCTTTAAGTGATGATTCCAACTCTTGAAGTAGTTTCCCTATCACCTTAGTTGATTTCTCCAAGTGCTAGCTTTGTTGATTTTGCCACAAAATCAAAGAGAATGGAGAAGGCCATTCACGCCCATATGCCTTGTGTATTAGGGTTTTTCATTTTTAAAAGATGTGTTACTCAAGTGTGATGAGAGAGGGCTTGGGTTTTGTTTAAGGGTTTTTACCCTTTTCACCAAAACCATGTAGTTGGGGTAATTGGTTTCACCTAAACCAAGTGGTTGGAAAGTAAGTGGTTTTGGCATAAATGCCAACCACTTTCCAACCACCACTTCACATGTGTGACATGTGTGAAGTGGGCCCCACCATTTTGAATTCAAAACTCAAAATGTCTCTACGAACATTTGTCGCGGCGCGGTTCCGTTTAATCCGATTAAACGAACTTTCGTCGCTAAATAATTAAATCTAATTTAATTAAATGACGATGCCTCGCAAATATATTACGAACGTCGTTTATGAATTAATTCTAAATTAATTCATTCGTTCGTATTAAAGTCCGACTTTAATTTCGTAACGAAATCCAATTCATATTAATATATCCGATATATTAATTTTAGCCCATGCGAATAAATTAAATAGAAAAATCAAATTTAACTATTTAATTTATTTTACCGATTAATTCCAAATTAATCACGTTCTCTCTCTTCCGAACACATTTAATCCCAGATTAAATAATACCTCAATTAATCCCAGATTAATTTTCTCCATCTTAATTAATCCCAGATTAATTCTCTCTCTTAATTAATCCCAGATTAATTCTAATTTAAATCAACTGTCATCGGTGAATCTTTGGGAAGCGACCCAAGAGATCCCTGGATATGTTGGCAGTAAATACGGTCATCGGATTATCCGAATACGTGCGTACCTCGTACCACGTGCTTACCAATTTACAAGACATGGTTGGCTTCTTGCAAAGCACCGTGCCTACCCAATTCTCCAGAAATATTCTTACTGGAATGTATAATCTATGTCAGGCGTAGTATACGTAGTATTGCGTATTGTGATCTAGTATCGGATTGTCACGTGCTAAGCCTAGGGCTGGAACTGTGTCTGCCCCGTACGGAGCACATGTCGGATGTCTGGTAACTAGTCTCTATTATCGGATATACATGACCTAGTCATAATATCCCGATGACTGCAGTACTTAAGAGCACTAGTACCGTATCCTACGTGACATCATCTCCACTATGACTGGAGTGATACTTCCATCTTGACATCACACCCAATACACTACGATTCTCAATATACCCAGCAGAGGCGCACACAGAACCGGTTAAAGCCCTGGACGACCAAAACTAAAGCATACCGATTGTCGTAAGTATTAGCGATGCAAGTCTCAGGTTAAGACCAAATACACCTACCCTGATATCGGACTTCCATAGACACACAATCATACTACCAATGGAATTCCGAGGGGTCTATCCAGAGCGAAGCTGTTTCCGCAACATCGGTAAACACAACCTCTTATCACACTTGCATAAGTATCCAATACTTAAATATATGAGAACTATGCCGTTGTGCTCCCACAACGCGCATAAGTACAATACTAGTCTATTCCGCATTATCGATGTCCAGTCTCGATAATACTACGACTATGGATATTTAATGATTAATCCTTCAAGGACTGATACTGTCTCATATCATCTCAATCCAGGAACTAATCATAGGGACCTCTTATCATTTATACATCTAGGTGATCTATTCACAAATGATAAGAGCGCAATCTCCTTGTCACATAGTTAATTTGTACAACAACACCATGATCTGTACAAATAGTGACGCTATGGGTCATAACTGTCCAACAATAGAGTATATAAGTTATGAGTATTAAATTGCATTTCATGATATTGATTTGAGCAACGGTCCATATGCATGTGTTTATGTTTGAGATGAAGATAATAGTATTGATCATAGTCACAAAGTCAGAGGCTCAAGGGGACATGGTGGCCTATTCTCTACCGATAGAATCTCTATGAGGGGGATGTTACAAAGATGGTATCAGAGCATGGTCTATGGAGTCAGTGACTGTAGTGGGTAGAGTGTTGGGGTCTTGTATACAGAGTATGCCCGGGGTACTAGTATACGAGGCACTATCTCTCCAATATACGATCCTCGAGTACATTCTCAAGTCCTATATGCAGGTAGTAAGAAATTCACAAGCTATTGGAATAATCTTCTTTATGAAAACAACCATACTATTTATCCAAGATGAGAATCCTTTTGTAGTTATCCTGGCTTATTATCGGAAATTCAAGACATGTTAAGATAATAGATAGTAAGGTTATAAGAATATTCACTCGAAGGAGTGGAAAGAGAAAGTTATAAAGTAAAGAATGAGGTACAAATGCTTAAGGCAACTAGAGACAATAAGGGATAGAGACACAAAATAAGATAATATAGAAAATGGCATAACTCATAGTAATAAAGGGAATGTAGTAAACTCGAACAAGTATAAAAATGTCAAGTAGACCTATGTAAGGTTTCTTTTCTTTTCGTAAGATTCCTTTCCTCCTCGGAAAAGTCTTCCAAGTAGATCCAATAGCCTTTGAGCACCTCGTATTAATAACAAGTTTTCCCCAATAACGAAGGATAGTTAGAAAGATAAAAGAAGCGAGAAATCTGAATTAGTTGTGAAAACCCCTAATTGACTTGAGATACCAAAAAAGACGTAGAGATTCTAGACACCCAAACCTAGGTTCCAACCGCTCAGTGATACCGGTTAAGGAAACTGTCCTGACGGAGTCTATCTCATACCTATCTTACATGAGTAATAGACTCTATCAGGATAAGGAATACCATAGCAAGGATGCTGACATCTGTTGAGATGTAAATTCTTGCCCTATCCCTTACCAACATAGATAAAGGTAACGGTAAGAAAGCCTAATACTCGCAATACAATATTCTGAGTCAGGGGCAACAAACCTCGAGAGATGGTTTACCCAGAAAAGAACCAATGAGATTTCTAAGGTTAAAAAGATAGGATCCGACATAACTAAGATTGGAAAATTTTCAGTATCAGTAAGAAACCATAGATCAGACCAATGCCAGTAGGGATCTGTGAAAGTTTAAAGGGACAGAACCATGAGAGTGGAGATACTTAGGAGTTGACAAAAGTATCAGTATGGATAGTCATATTAAGTGTTATAGTTGTAGCCATAATAAGACCAAAGAGCAGAGATCTAGAAAGTAGCCCATAAGAATGAACCACTACTAGCATTGATAGCACGGCCTAGAGTCAAGAGATAGGATATGAAAATAATATGGAGGAAATCATAAATAACAAGGAAATTAATCACATATAGTAACATAGCTATCATAGCTTAAAGACGGTAATAAAAAAGTGGAGACCTAAAAATATATGATAAAATTATGGAACCCTAAGACATGGAGTAGTCGATCCAGGTCCCAGGAGAACAAATGATAACTCTTCATTCCAGTAGCCCCTACTCTAGTAAGTATATAGACGTCTAACCAGACATGCGAGCATGTGTTCACCCCCCAACTTAGAGCCCAACAAAGATTTGAACAAGTAAAGTAGAATACTTAACGGGATAGGCAAATCATGAGACATCAAGACAGTCGAACCAATGAGTTCAATAGAACCTAGATAAGGATCATAAGATAGTGATATTCTATAAGAGATGGAGTAGTTTGAATTCCTAGTAAGCCAAGCTAAATCTGTTGGGGTTGGTGCTCAGAGCGCCAATTCCCGTTTGTATTTCTTTGAGAATACTTCTGTAAAACATTATTATTATGAATAATATATGCAGTTTCTATAATATAATATATCTTTTAATATGGTAAAGACGTAATGACCTTAGAATGACTAGTCATGATGCTATTGCAAAAGCGTCGCAACTGACATTGAGTTATATCACGACGTTGTCATTCTCATACAGTTCCTGGTCAAGGTTTACACTACTTGATCAGTAAAGTAAACCCGTTGAGACCGGTACATGTCGTATACAGGAATATGTGATTCCAATGGTTTCTCTATGAACCATAAGTCTTAGAGACTAGTATAGACGTGTAGGTGTTTATAGCGGATAAACACTGAACGACTCACCGAAGATTCTTAATGGATGGTACACCAACGTCAATAAGAATCTTCTCGGGTTGAGTAGCATTTGTGATTTTTAGACTTGAGATACCATTATGGGCACATGAGACATCTTCTAGACTTAGATGACAGTCACGTCACCGATCTATTAAAATAGAACCTCCGCCTGTTAGTTGGGTGTAGATAGATCCTCAGGGTGTCCTGTGTATATCGAGATATGATTCGTCAGTTCTGTGTACAGAGCATAAGTAGTCCATATATGATTAGCAATCAGATAAAAACCATGGGCTCGTGGTACATTTTAGAAGTCAGTTCTAAATGTTCTTTTTTTAGATTGCTAATAGAAACGTCGACGGGATAATCCCTATAGAGATTTGACGTTTACATCTATATCTCTGGGATATATCCGGATACATGTGACGGAGGAATTATAAATTTTCCATGACTTCGACCTGCATGATTCAGCGAGTTTATCCGTGGTCGTCATAATTTACGGGTGGATAAATTATTGACATGAAATTGGATTTTGTGACGGATATGTCTGAATCTAGAGAGTCTCACTAATGAAATATACTCGTAGAGTACTAGGGCAACATTCATAAATAATATTGATTATTTATAAAGTCGTTTAAAGGTTAAACGAAGAATACATATGTAGGGACCCGATAGTCATTTCCTAATTTTTGTGTATTTGCATTTAATGATGGATTAATTCAAATACACATTAATTAATTATCAAATTGAGATATTTGACTAATATCATAAATATATATATATATATGTATTTAATCTTTAATGTAAATATAATATATATATTTAATATATTTGTATTTAATTAATTAATTAATTATTTAATTATTAAATAATTAAATTAATTAGAGTATAGATATTTTATAGTTATGATAAATGTTGAGATGACTTAAAGATGCCTTTGTTGACTTTAATTAATTCATTAAAGTGTTAATGATTTCATTTTTGCAAGTTGACAAGTTGGTATTTATTAAACAAATTAAATAAATATCTTTTATTATTTTCTTTGTTGAATTCGACCATGATACAAAATAGCTAAGTGTTGGATATTTTTTATTAACCAAATATCATCTAAAACTCCATTAAAAGAAAAACAAAAGAAGCTTGAGGAAGAAGAAGAAAGACAAAAAGAAAAATCAAAGAAAACTTGGATTTTAGTAAGTTTCTTCAACTTACTATTAGAAAGGAAAATGTTCCTTATGTTCTAGGCTACATCTTGTGATGTTCTCATGTTTTTCTATTCTTTATTCTTGGTGTTTTTGTTTGATGGAGGTTTGTGGATAGGGTTAAAGCATGTATAAGATCATAGAATGCTTATAAGGTGTTAACTAGCATTCTTTTGAAAGTTTAAGAAACTTGTTGCCATTCTAGAGTTATTGACCCACTCTTAAATGACCTAGATTTTTTCTATTGTTGTTTTATTGTGGTGAGGCTTGATTGGTGTGGAAGAAACATGATTGAAGTGTTGGATTTAACCAATAGTGTCTAATTTGTCCAATTGGATGAAATTGAAAACTTAGGGTTTAAGACCACTTCCAAATTTGAGGGTTTTCATTTATGTTGTGTATTTGGATGTGTATATGATACATATAAAATCTTATATTGATTGGATATCATCTTGATGTGTTTTGAACATGTAAAGTGCAAAATGCACATTATGCCACCCTTGGAGGCTCACGGCATTGGTGAAGATTTTGGGAATTTTTGTTGCATTTTGAGTTTCAATGTGTAGGACATGTTAATGATTTAAAATCATCCAAAATTATTTGAACAATTTCGGACTAAAATGAACAAAATATAAAGTTTTGGGGCAATTTGGTAATTACATAAAAATTTGATTTCTTGAGTAATATTTCATAATTCAATAATTGGATAATTAAATAAATTTGTTTATTTGATTAATCCGAGAAAAAATTTTGAAATCGGAAAATTTTAATTTTCCACTGTTCCGCCGCGTTACCGGATTTTCGCCCTGAAACCCCTTCAAAATGATATCAGAACGAGTGTGATTCTAGACCCCCTAATATGATTACCCCTTTAAATTCAATGTTTAATAATGTTTTCCTAACTTTATACATGCATGTTTTTATCTAATTTGATTAGATTTAGGGTGTATGAAATTTAGCGGAAAATCCATAATTAATAAGGTTTAAATATAATTATGTATTTGATGCATGTTATATGGTCCGTCTTGTCAATACGGTTTATGAACATTTCTCCGTGACTACATCCGAGACCGTGCCTCTTCTGTGAGGGTGTAGCCGATATAGATTTATTTATACCGGATGTATATTAGATACTAGATAAATTCAAGCAAAAGCGCAATCCTGAACGTGCCCTAGCTGTCAGGGTTACGCAAGTAGCTTGAGTTTATCATTGACGAGTTTAACCTTGGTACGTCTCCTTGTGGGCTTGCCTTAGCAGTCACAATGAGAAACGACCATGACCGGAAACCCAGGAGTCACTAGTGAGTGATTGACAAATGAGTTATCTACCTGATAAATATACGTAGGCGAGACCGTGCCTCTACTGTGAGATGAAATATATTCACGGGATCCACTTTTCACTATTAGTATTTAATTTAATTATTAAATCTTTGTATTCTGTTTGGGGATTACAGTATTGCATGATTTAGTGGGAGAGGCATTTTTAGATTAAAAATCCATGATCTAGTTTATGTTTATGATATTATATGAAACTGCTTAATTTTTCTGCTAACCATTTTTCGTGATCTATATGATAGATTTGCGATGGCGGCACCATCCACTAATCAGTTTGCGCGTATGCTTGATGCGAACAAACTTAAAGGCGCTGATAACTTCACCGATTGGGATTTGGATTTAAGGATTGTCCTCGATTCCGAGAAGTTGGGATATGTTCTTGAGGGTCCACTGCCCCTTGCTGTGGCAGAGGATGCTACACCGGAAGAACGCGAAGTCTTCCAAGCTTGGAAGGATGATGATTTAAAAGTTAAATCATACATCTTAAGTTTGCTTTCACTGGGGCTCAAGAAACAATACTATGGCATGTCAGATGCATATAGTATGATGACACGATTAAGACAATCGTTTGAGAACCAAGAACAAGTTGTTGTTCACAAGGTCACAATAGAACTGTTCCATGCGCGATTGGATGAGGGGCAAGCTGTTAGCCTGCATATTCTTCAGATGATTGATTTGATCGATCAATTGAGGCAACATAATCTCATTCTGAATGAAATTCTCGGTATGAGTGTCATTCTTGGTTCACTCCCAGCTTCTTATCGCCAGTTCGTGATGTACTTCAATATGAACGGGATTATCTGTATCTACCAAGAGCTGCATAGGATATTGCTCACGGCGGAAGAGAACCTCAAGAAGGGAGTACCGACTCGCCCTCCGAGACCTACTTCACTTTCTTCTTCTTCCCAGACATGGTCAAATGGAAAGAAGATGAAAGGGAAGAAGAAGAAGGGTTTCGGTCCTCAATCACAGGCAAAGATAGCAAAGCCCAAGAGGGCTTCTGAAGACAAATGCCATCACTGCAGCAAGGTCATGCACTGAAAAGGAACTGTCCTAACTACATTGCCCAGCCGAGGAGGGAGAGAGCATCGAGATTAGGTACATTTATTTTTCCAGTTATTGATATATCTTTGGCTTGTGAAACCGTTACATCCAGCTGGATTTTAGATTCTGCTTGTCCCATTCACATTTGCAATTCGTTGCAGGTGTTGAAGGAAAGTAGGAGACTGAAGCCTAGAGAGATGCAGTTGCAATTCGGGAGTGGAGACTCTCTGGATGCAGTTGCAGTAGGAGTATGCGAGATCTCATTGCCGAATGTGACACTTTTGTTATATGACTGTCATTTTGTACCTGGATGTGTAGCTAATATTATATCTCTTTTTGTATTAGATACAGAAGGTTATTGTATTAATATTAAGAACTGTTCTTTGTATTTATATGATAAACGTAATATTCAGATCCTTTGTTGTCCAAACCAGCATGGTCATTATACATTGCAAACTTCAAAAGATATTTTAAATACTGGAGTTAATAAACGTAGTTTACCTGTAATTAATAATACTGAACTTTGGCATATGCGACTAGGTCATATAGGTGTTAAATGCCTTACCCAATTGGTTAGGAATGGTTTGATACCAGATCTCACCATTGAATCATATCCAACTTGTGAATCGTGTATTCAAGGTAAGATGACCAAAGCCCTATTTTCTGGTGTTGGACACCGCGCCACTAACTTACTAGAACTCGTACATTCTAATGTATGTGGTCCACTAAGTCAGACTGCTCACAGTGGTTATTCGTAATTCGTTACCTTTACCGATGATCTGTCACGGTACGGTTATGTCTATTTGATGCGACATAAATCGAAAACCTTTGAAAAGTTCAAAGAGTTCCGAAATGAAGTAGAAAAACAAACTGGACAATATATTAAATATGTTTAATTCGATCGATGCGGCAAATATATGAGCATATTATATGAAGGAGAATGGGATTCTCGCTCAATATACTCCTCCAAGTACTCCACAGCACAATGGACTATTGAGAGGAGAAATCAGACTTTATTGGATATGGTCCGATCGATGTTGAGTTTCACAGATTTGCCCTATTTCTTATGGGGCTACTCTCTTTTAACAGTTGCACATCTTTTGAATAAGATTCCTTCAAAAGCTTTTCCTACGACTCCGTATGAGATATGGTTCGGTAGGAGACCAAATCTTAGTTACATTAAGGTTTGGGGTTGTCCTGCCTAAGTCAGGGTGACTCAGTAAGATAAGCTTTCGCCTCGAGGGCAAAAGTTTAGGTTTGTCGGATATCCTTCGAATACGAGGGGATATCTATTCTATGATACCGAGCATCGAAATGTGTTCGTAACTCGCTTCGCAAGATTTCTAGAGGTAGAATTTTTGTCTGAAAGAGGTAATCATAGACAGCTTGAACTTGGTGAAGTCCAACCTGAAAATAACAAACCAATGGAGGAACCTGAAGTTCAAGTAGATGAAGGACCTTCAACACACACACTTCGTAGGTTAGAAAGGGTATCTAGACCTCATGAACGCCTGTATTTGATACAAGAAAGAAGTCTAGATGTTCTCTTAGTAGAAGATATTGATCCTTTCACCTATAGAGAATCGATGTTGGACATCGACTCCGTGAAATGGAAAAGTGCCATGAAATCCGAGATAGACTTAATGCATGAGAATCAAGTTTGGGACTTGGTTCCGCTTCCTGAAGGAACTGTTCCTATCGATTTTTAAATGGGTTTACAAGAGGAAGCGCGGGTCTGACGGTAAGGTTGAAACTTACAAGGATCGACTGGTAGCAAAAGGTTACACGCAGCGACCTGGCGTCGACTACGATGAAAATTTTTCACCAGTAGCCTTGCTTAAGTCTATTAGGATTTTGCTTTCTATAGCTGCATATCATGAATACGAGATTTGGAAAATGGATGTCAAAACGGCTTTTCTAAATGGATTTTTTGATGAAAAAAATCTATATGGAACAGCCGGAAGGTTTTGCGTCCAGTGAAAACTCGGGTATGGTGTGTAAGCTTAAGAAGTCCATTTATGGACTTAAACAAGCTTCACGAAGTTGGAATCTTCGATTCGACGAGATTATTAGATCGTCTGGTTTTCTCAAGAATTCGGAAGAATCTTGTGTGTATCAGAAGGCCAGTGGGAGCATGGTCGTATTTTTAGTCATATATGTTGATTACATCCTAATCATTGGGAATGATTTAGGTATGTTACAAAGCGTCAAAGTGTACCTCTATAAGAATTTCTCCATGAAGGACCTGGGAGAAGCTTCCTATGTTTTAGAAATAAAACTCTATAGAGATAGAAATATGAGGCTGATTTGGTTATCCCAATCAACATACATAGATAAGATCTTAGAACGGTATAATTTTGGTAACTGTAAGACAGCAAACATACCGTTCAGACATGGGATTCATCTTTCAAAGAAGATGAGTCCACAAACAGAAGATGAGAAGGTTAGAATATCTAACCAGCCTTATGCTTCATGTTTGGGTAGCATAATGTATGCCATGTTATGTACGATGCCTTATATCAGTTTCGTTGTTAGCGTAACTAGTCGATATCAGTCCAATCCAGGTAATGACCATTGGATGGCCATTAAACATATCCTCAAGTATCTTAAAGGTACTAAGGATAAGTTATTAATTTATGGAGGAAACGAACTGCAAGTTAACGGGTATACTGATTCTGATTTCCAATCGGATCTCGATGATAAAAAGTCTACATCTGGATTCGTATTTACCCTTAACGGGGGTGCAGTTGTTGGAAGAGTTCCAAACAGGGATCAACAGCATATTCCACCACTGAGACGGAATATATTGCAGCTTCTGAAGCTGCAAAGGAAGCTGTGTGGATAAAGAACTTTATCACATAATTGGGAGTTGTCCCAAGTATTGAGAATGCAATTTCGTTATACTATGATAATAGTGGAGCCATTGCGCAAACAAAAGAACCGAGGGCGCATCAGAAGTCAAAGCATGTGGAACGAAAGTACCACATCATTCGAGAGATTGTGTCGCGATGGGATATTGTCGTGTGTAAGGTACCGAGTGAAGATAATGTAGCAGACCCGCTGACGAATGCCATACCTCCGAAGTTGATTGATAAACACGTGGAGTCGATGGGTATTAGATACAATCGTTATTGGCACTAGAGCAAGTGGGAGTTTTTGTTGGGGTTGGTGCTCAGAGTTCCAATTCCCGTTTGTATTTCTTTGAGAATACTTCTGTAAAACATTATTATTATAAATAATATATGCAGTTTCTATAATATAATATATCTTTTAATATGGTAAAGATGTAATGACCTTAGAATGACTAGTCATGATGCTGTTGCAAAAGCGTCGCAACTGACATTGAGTTGTATCACGACGTTTTCATTCTCAGACAGTTCCTGGTTAAGGTTTACACTACTTGGTCAGTAAATTAAACTCGTTGAGACCGGTACATATCGTAAACCAATGAGATTTCTAAGGTTAAAAAGATAGGATCCGACATAACTAAGATTGGAAAATTTTCAGTATCAGTAAGAAACCATAGATCAGACCAATGCCAGTAGGGATCTGTGAAAGTTTAAAGGGACAGACCTATGAGAGTGGAGAAACTTAAGAGTTGACAAAAGTATCAGTATGGACTGTCATATTAAGTGTTATAGTTGTAGCCATAATAAGACCAGATAGCAGAAATCTAGAAAGTAGCCCATAAGAATGAACCACTACTAGCCTTGATAGCACGGCCTATAGTCAAGAGATAGGATATGAAAATAATATGGAGGAAAGCAGAAGTAACAAGGAAATTCATCACATATAGTAACATAGCTATCATAGCTTAAAGACAGTAACAAAAAAATGGAGACCTAAGAATAGATGATAAAATTATGGAACCCTAAGACATGGAGTAGTCGATCCAGGTCCCAACAGAACAAATGATAACTCTTCATTCCAGTAGCCCCTACTCTAGTAAGTATATAGACATCTAACCAGACATGCAAGCATGTGTTCACCCCCAACTTAGAGCCCAACAAATATTTGAACAAGTAAAGTAGAATACTTAACGGGATAGGAAAATCATGAGACAGCAAGACAGTCGAACCAATGAGTTCAATAGAACCTAGATAAGGATCATAAGATAGTGATATTCTGTAAGAGATGGAGTAGTTTGAATTCCTAGTAAGCCAAGCTAAATTTGTTGGGGTTTGTAATAGTAATCAGATAAAAACCATGGGCCCGTGGTACATTTTAGAAGTCAGTTCTAAATGTTCTTTTTTGAGATTGCTAATAGTAACGTCGACGGGATAATCCCTATAGAGATTTGACGTTTACATCTATATCTCTGGGATATATCCGGATACCTGTGACGGAGAAATTATACATTTTTCATGACCTCTACCTGCATGATTCAGCGAGTTTATCCGTGGTCGTCATAATTTACGGGTGGATAAATTATGGACACGAAATTGGATTTCGTGACGGATATGCCTGAATCTAGAGTGTCTCACTAATGAAATATACTCGTAGAGCATTAGGGCAACATTTATAAATAATATTGATTATTTATAAAGTCGTTTAAAGGTTAAACGAAGAATACATGTGTAGGGACCCGATAGTCATTTCCTAATTTTTGTGTATTTGCATTTAATGATGGATTAATTCAAATACACATTAATTAATTGTCAAATTGAGATATTTGACAAATATCATAAATATATATATATATATTTAATATTTAATGTAAATATAATACATATATTTAATATATTTGTATTTAATTAATTAATTATTTATTTAATTGTTAAATAATTAAATCAATTAAAGTATAGATATTTTATAGTTATGATAAATGTTGAGATGACTTAAAGATGCCTTTGTTGACTTTAAGTAATTCATTAAAGTGTTAATGATTTCATTTTTGCAAGTTGACAAGTTGGTATTTATTAAACAAATTAAAAAATATATTTTATTATTTTCTTTGTTGAATTCGGCCATGATACAAAATAGCCAAGTGTTGGATATTTTTTGATTAACCAAATATCATCTAAAAATCCATTAAAAGAAAAACAAAAGAAGCTTGAGGAAGAAAAAGAAAGACAAAAAGAAAAATCAAAGAAAGTTTGGATTTTAGTAAGTTTCTTCAACTTATTATTAGAATGGAAAATGTTCCTTATGTTCTAGGCTACATCTTGTGATGTTCTAATGTTTTTCTATTCTTTATTCTTGGTTTTTTTTATGGAAGTTTGTGGATAGGTTTAAAGCATGTATAAGATCATAGAATGCTTATAAGGTGTTAACTAGCATTCTTTTGAAAGTTTAAGAAACTTGTTGTCATTCTTGAGTTATTGACCCACTCTTAAATGACCTAGATTTGTTCTATAGTTGTTTCATTGTGGTGAGGCTTGATTGGTGTGGAAGAAACATGATTGAAGTGTTGGATTTAACCAATTTGGTCTAATTTGATGAAATTGAAAAATTAGGGTTTAAGACCACTTCCAAATTTGAAGCTTTTCATTTATGTTGTGTATTTGGATGTGTATATGATACATATAAAATCTTATGTTGATTGGATATCATCTTGATGTGTTTTGAACATGTAAAGTGCAAAATGCACATTATGCCACCCTTGGAGGCTCACGGCCTTGGTGAAGATTTTGGGAATTTTTGTTGCATTTTGAGTTTCAATGTGTAGGACATGTTAAATTCATATTTGTAATGATTTAAAATCATCCAAAATTGTTTTGAACAATTTCGGACTAAAATGAACAATATATAAAGTTTTGGGGCAATTGGTTAATTACACAAAAATTTGATTTCTTATGTAATATTTCATAATTCAATAATTGGATAATTAAATAAATATGTTTATTTGATTAATCTGAGAAAAACTTTTGAAATCGAAAAATTTTGATTTTCCACTGTTCTGCTGCGTTACCGGTTTTTCGCCCTGAAACCCCTTCAAAATCTAGAACTGATAACATGCCCTATCGTAGAACTGAAAGTCGTCAAAGAAGTAAAGGCTCAGAAGAGCAAGGAACCAAAGTGAACAATACAGATAACGACCCAAGAGGTAAGATACATGACGTATACAAAACTTCCCACCATACTAGAGATGAATATATTAGTACGAGAAAAACACCCAAACCAAAAAGTTCAGTAGTGATAACATGACCTGTTGTAAAATATGGAGTTTTAAGAGAAGTAATGATTTAAGAGGTTCAAGAAAATGAGATAAAGAATAAATCGAAGTAACAGAGCAAAACTTCGAAAGGAATAACAACAAAAGTGTAAGTAGGATTTTGAGAGAGCATGACCTTAAGGAGGTTCTTAGTAAAGGATAGTATGACTAATAATCGGGTACAAGCAGGAATGAAGTTGAAGAAGGTAATTCGAATGGTTCCTAGCAGTAGTATGTTAGTGTAAAAGGCAATAGCATATATGTAAATAAGGGAATCCTAGAGTTATGAACGAGCAGCATGTGCAACTGCAGCACGTATAGTTAGTGAGACCACCTCGACCGAGAAGGACTTCAAGATCAGCCCCACCCTCCCAACCCTCATTGGACAACAACAGTAATGATGGGCCTCAATGTTCGTTCCGATGATGTTTCCAGAAACAAGTGAATCTAAGGGGCAGTATAATATTCTAAGGTAGGGCAAGAGATATTTAAGAGGCAATACCCCTAAGATAAGAAGACATAGACATAGATCACAAAATTTTCAAGTATAGAATAAAGTAGGAAATAAGACGAAGAGAACACCTAGTAAAAGGTTTGGAGGTGGAACTGTCAAGATAAGATGACGATAGAAGAGAATACTAAGTAAACAATGACATGAGTGCATAAGTACTAAGATAGATTTTCGATTGTTAAGTTCATTAGAACCACGGAATGACTAAGAATGCTTAAAGTCAGACCTATCTACAAGAATCACAAAGTACTCAACGAAAAGCTTTCTCAGCATCAAAATAAGATTGGAATTCCATTAGATAGGAAATAAAAAGGAAGGTAACGAGCATAACCCATAAATTTTCCACGCAATGAACCTAGTTAGGAACAAAGCACAGTACAACCTAAAACAAATTATGGAGAACGTGATATAAAAGAACCAAGGAAATTGCTTATAGACGTTAACCTAAAATCGAATTATCATCATCGACATCAATAGTAAGGAGACATAGTTTACTTTGATTACATATTCCTCACTAGTATACATATAGTGCATATAACAGCGATCTATCCCGTTAAGTTTTAAGCCAACCATAAGGAGATTGTTAGAGAAATGTCAAGAATTAATATTCTGGAGTTACGAGGTATCGAAAACTGTGATGATAAACTTAGAGTATATAAAGAGATTGATCATAAACTATGAGGTCCCAAGCCCAGAGATAGATAGAGATACAAGAACATGAAGGACATAACTGATAGTAATTAAAAATTAGCAAGGAGAAAGCGAGAGTCATATAGATAAAATAAGAAGAAAAATGCTAGGATCAGATGGACCATGTGGAGCTAAGGAAATATTTAGCAAGATCATTCTTCTATACGCTTACATCCAGAATTATAGCAGGATATGAAAAAGCCTAACCATGGGAAATACTAGTATGTCTGGAGACTTGAAAGTACTAGAAATCAGAAGACAAGGAAAGATATGTGAGGATGTTATGTGTAGTAAAACACTACTTACGAGCATTATTGTAAGTAATGCATTTTAAGCAATACAATTTTCCGAGGGAGTTAGTACTGTAGTAGTTTTCCTATAATCAAGGTTCATGAATAATATTGAAGTTTGTGCAGTAAGTTCATAAAGTAGTGGAGAACCGCGACATACTATCAAACAAAAATAATATTGGTGAGAGCATTAAAGGGTCTATATTATAAGGAGAAAGTGAAGAACTTTGAAGTGTGCATTAAACACGAGGAAACTAAGGTCATTAGACTTGATTGGTATTAGGAGAAATGGAATAAAAATAACGAACTGAAAGAAATATGGGATGACATTAAACTATAATGAATTATATAAAAATTATAATAAGACAGTATCTAGATGGTAAGTGTTATGGGAGCTATAAGTTGAGGAATAAACAGTTTTGATAAAAGATAAACCTAATTCAGCAAAAAAAAATATATATGTTATGATGAGGGTTTGCAAGGATTGAAAAAGAAAATGGTGTGAATTTTATAGAACAAATAGTCAATGGTGAATTTGGTTATACTAATTAACCAAACTAATTTTAGGATGCAGAGTAAAAAAGATATAGTTTCACGGACTCCAAAGTTAAAGCTTTCAGCTACAAAAATTGAATTAAGTGTACCAAGATAAGAAATTCCTAGGAGTCATAGTACCGAGTCCTTGAGCAGGAGAGCAGAAAAGAAGTTAAAGAGGATGAGAGTAGCAGAGACACAAATGTCCTTAACCCAAGACAGACCTGAGAAGTAAATCCAAAAAGGGATTCGAGAAAGAATCATATTTAAGGGGGGAGAAAATGTAACGGCCCGGTAATCCCGACAGCTACTATGTTATAGATTACGTGATACATCATATAAATCATGTTCAAGTGTGTAGGTGCTTGTGAAATTGCTTGGCAGATATTTGGTAAATCCTTTATAGTTCAGATACGAATTCATCTTCTGTACTACACCGAACAACCCTTGGTATTTGGGCCATAAAATTTTCATACGATCTCCAAAGTTTATGAATTTTATATCTTCGGAAAGCTAAGATAGAGACCTATAACTTTAATGTTGAACGATTTCCTCAATTCGGAACCAAACAAGGTCAAAACTTTAGATCACAAATTTAGATGAATAGTACCAGAGGACTAATCTAAAGAATTCTCAAAATTTCCCATTTCTTTCATTTAATCATTAAATATTCAGCTCCTAGTATAAAAAGGGAACACTATTCAATCATCCCTAATATTTTGAGAAAATGATAAATCGTGTGAAGGAAGAAGAAAGAATATAAAAAGGGGAAGCCATTTTCTCACCCAAATTAAAGAATAATCAAATGGAAATCACTCACAACAAGTTAGGAGGAGGAATAGCAAGCTTAGAAGGCTTGATTGGTGAAGAAAATCAAATGAGTTGAGATCATCGCAGGAATCGCAACTTCCTTCGGTGAAATAAAGTAATGCCAGCCAGATTCCAAATCAGTGAGTGGACCATTTTCTCAAGTTGTATTTACTTATGTTTTTTTGAATTGAAACTTACGTTTCCGCATATAGGGCGTTAGCAAAGTTTATTTCCAGATGTTTTATGAACAAAAATATTTTAAAAAATATTTTAGAAAACGATGATTTGAAAATCATGGTTTTAAAATTTTTGGAGGCATGAGGAAAAACCCACCTCAGATGTAACTTGATACATATATTGGAATTGACGGTTACTGGAATTGACGGATTCAGAACGTGTGCACACGTAGTTCAGGACTAGGGATGACAGATGCCCCTAGATCCTAGATTTCAGGGCTAGGGGGATGATGAGCGGAAAATATATCAATATTTACCGCCCCTTTAACTTAATATTTTGTAGTTTCGTTTCTCGGGTTTGATGAACGTTTTGATGTGTTTTAGTTTATTTTACAGATAAAATAATATCGGGTCTCAATGAAATCATTTAGGATGAATATGGGTCAAATAAGGGCAATTATTGGACTTGATATTTTAATTTTGGAGATTGGAAACTTGAAAGGGCGTTTTGACGAAGTGCAGTTTTGGAAATTCCAATTTTGCGCATCTGTCGTATTTTGGGCATAACCTTTTACTCAGATATCGGATTGAGCTGATTCAAGTTCCAGATTAAAGAAGACTCAAAGATCTACAACTTTGAAAGACAATAATTTCTAATTCTGAAGATTGCATGCCCGAAATTGATGAACCATCCAGAAGTGTGTAGTGTGTAATTATTAAAGTCACTTTCAATCATTTTCAAAGCAAAAAATAAATTAATAAAAATAATAAAATCATCATCATCCCAAACATGATAAGAGATTAGTGGAGCAATTAATAATGGATTTGGTGAGCAATTAGTGGAGCAATTAGTGGAGCAATTAATAATTAATTTGGTGGATGATTTGATGGAGGCAAAATTTTGCCTATAAATACCAAGCCATTTCATTTGTAAAATTCATACTTTCTTCTAAGGAATTCCTTAAGAATACTAAGAAGATTGTATCTTGTTTGTTTATTTACAGCTTTCAGTAATTAATTTCGTTTTCGCACTTTCTTTTCTTTACTTTTCAGTTTTTACTTTCCGCAATTTACTTTTACGCACAGTACTTTTCTTTATTTAATTTTCAGTTTTTACTTTTCAGTAATGAGGAGGTAACTCCCCTTTGCTGGGGTAAAAGATAAAACTTTTATTACTAATATTTAGATTAATCTCCCATAATTATAATATATAAACTAGTTAAAACCTGACTTAACGAGGATACCGCCATATTGGTCGGTTGGTAATTATTTAAATTGGTTTTAACTTGACTAAACTGGATACCGCCGCTGATTGGTCGGTTGGTAATTAATTATTAATTTGACTTAATCTAGATACCGCCTATATGGCTGGTTGGTAATTATCATGCAAAGTTAATATATTATATTAAGGGAGATATCTAAAATAGAAGTAATAAAAGTGGATCTTTTTACCTCAGCATTTTCTTTTATTGTAATTTTACTTTATTTACTTTTCAGCAATTTACTTTTCAGCAATTTACTTTTTAGCAATTTACTTTCAGCATTTAATTTTCAGTATTTAATTTCAGCATTTACTTTCAGCATTTACTTTTCAGCATTTAATTTTCAGTATTTTAATTTATGTCTTTATTTTATTTAAGTTTTTTTTACTACCCGTAAATATGTGTCGTAACTAAGCCAGTTATCTGGGGTTGTGATGAAATCCAATATCACCGGTTTTATAAGGGTTAAATTATAGTTTGGGTAATTTAAAGGTTTACTTATTAAGTCTTAAGCTTAATGCTTCTTGTTGTCTGATCACCAATAAGATTGATGTGGTAAATCTAAAATGAACTAGACATAGGGATTTTAGGTTTCAGCCTTAGACTTAATAGCCCACGATCTTCCTTGAGGATTGATAACCCTTTAATAGATTTCCTTACAGGATAGACATATACCTGTCGGGCGGGGGTAGCCATAATTGGAACTTAAACTTAATGAATCCAGATAATTTGGTTGACATAGACATATGGTTCAATTGGGTTAAACTGGGTATTTGCGTCTGACCATCGATAGAGGCTTTTGCATAATTTAGTGTTCCAGGTTAGTAAACCGATTTATTACACAAACATAAAATAACCACTTCATCTTTAAAATGATATTGGAAGAAATCACAAACCCTAGATAGTTTTTAATATTGAATTTTCTTAAAACCTACTTTCGAACATTTTATTTACTTGTTTTTAAATTTAGAATCGTCACCATTTCAAATCAATCAAACAACCTGTTAGATACTAGTAATCATTTGACTTCATAAAATTAATAGATTAGATATTAAGTCCTCGTGGGATCGATATTTTTATACTACTTGAACGATACGTGCGCTTGCGTTATACGTGTGTGTTTACGCCGGTCAAGTTTTTGGCGCCGTTGCCGGGGACTTATTTATCTTTCACTATTAATTTAGGGGTTAGATACGTGACTTGTATCTAATTTCTTTTTACTTATTGTTTTTGTTTTCTTGTGTTTCAGGTTCTCAGAAACTACATGAGACGAACCGGAAGCTTTGAACTCCGATCGCTTGACCCAGAAATTGAAAGAACCATCAGACAGTTGAGAAGGGAAAGGCGAGAAGGCCAAGAAGCTTTAGTCAACATGGAACCTGAACCTTTGGAGGTTGCACCACAAATTACCAGTCGAGACAGAACCATTCCGGTGGTTGACAGACTCATTTCCTGTATTGTACTTCCTCCCTTACCAGCAAATGCGTGTGACATCAAAACATGCATTCTGATGATTCAGCAGTCAGTTCAGTTCGGGGGGAATGCAACTGAAGATCCTAATGCCCACATCAGTAACTTCCTGGAAGTTTGCGGCACTTTCAACTACAACAGAGCATCAGAAGAAGCAATGAGACTGCGAGTTTTCCCATACTCCTTGAAGGACAGAGCTAAAGCTTGGCTACATTCACTACCAGCAGGTTCCATCACAACTTGGAACACTCTAGCCACCAAATTCCTTGCAAAATACTTTCCACCGGCCAGAACTGCAAAGTTGAGGAATGACATCACATCCTTTGTACAACAAGATTCAGAATCCCTCTGCGAAGCTTGGGAAAGGTACAAAGATTTGCTCCGGAAATGTCCTCACCATGAGATTCCAAAATGGCTTCAAGTCCAAACATTATATAATGGACTTTCTGGAATAGTGAGAACCACAATTGATGATGCTGCTGGAGGAGCACTAATGGCAAAAGGAGAAGATCAGGCTTGGGATTTAATTGAAGAAATGGCCAACAATAATTCTTTGTGGCCAACAGAAAGGAGCATGATCCAAAGAATCGCAGGAATTTATGAAGTTGGAACCAACACAGCACTGAATGTCAAGCTGGATATGATTTGCAAAAATCTGGAAACTCTTAACATGAAGGTTAATGGTGGATCCACAAGTTCATCATATAAAGGAGCACCAGAACCAGTTCAGCAGGAAGAGACAGTGAATTTTGTCAACAATTTCAACAGACAGAGGAACAATCCATATTCCAACACCTACAACCCATGGTGGAGGAATCATCCCAATTTTTCATGGAGCAACAATTCAGGCCAACAGCAAAACTATCCACCACCTGAATTCCAACAACAGAACAAAAGCCAGGAGCAGGCAAATGAACCAGGAATAACAGAAGTGTTGACCCACTTGAAAAAGTTAGAAGCAAAACACGACTCTCAAGCAGCAAGATATGATGCTATGTTTCAATCCCAATCAGCATTAATTCAAAGTCAATCTGCTTCTATTAAAGCACTGGAGAATCAAATGGGACAACTGGCAAATGCTCAGAGTTACAGACCGCCAGGTACCCTTCCTAGCAACACTGAGCCAAATCCAAGAAACAAGGGGGGAAGGAACAATGTCATGCCATCATGTTAAAAAGCGGTACTGAAATCAACAAAGATGTTGGAGCCAAAACAACTGCTGAGGAAGTTCCAAAAGAAACAAAGCAACAGATGGAGGAAAAAGAAGCAAAGAAAAAGAACAGATCACTCCACCTCCACATTTTCCTCAATGTCTTCAGAAGAACAAATTGGACAAGCAGTTTTCTCGGTTCCTGGAAATCTTCAAAAAGCTGCATATCAACATTCCATTTGCAGAAGCGTTGGAACAAATGCCCACCTTGCCAAATTCATGAAAGATATTCTTTCACGAAAGCGGAGATTGGGAGATTACGAGACAGTAGCATTATCAAAAGAATGCAGTGCTATCATTCAGAGGAAACTTCCCCCGAAGTTGAAAGATCCTGGCAATTTCATTGTTCCTTGCGTCATAGGAGAACATAACTTTGGTAAGGCTTTATGTGATTTAGGTGCTAGTGTTAACTTGATGCCTTTTTCTATTTTCAGGAAATTACAGATTGGAGAAACAATGCCAACTTCAGTCTCACTGCAACTTGCTGATAGAACGCTCGTATTTCCAAGAGGCGTAGTTGAGGATGTGCTGGTCAAGGTTGACAAATTCATTTTCCCAGAAGATTTTATTTTCCTTGATATGGAGGAAGACGCAGACGTGCCAATCATCCTCGGGAGACCGTTCTTGGCTACAGGTCGAACCATTATTGATGTACAAAAAGGAGAACTAACCATGAGGGTACATGACCAAGAAGTAACATTCAATGTTTTCAAGGCCATGAATTTCCCAGATGATGAAAAGAATGAGGAATGTTTCAAACTCGATGTGATACACAGTACCATTCAGAACTCTGATGAAAGACAAAGTTCTACTGACAAACTTAAAACATGTCAATTGCCTGTGGAGCCTAAAGATAAAGCATCTGTTGCACTGAAAGAGCCAATTCTTGCTCTACAAGCAACAGAAGAGAAAAAGTTCCACCATCTCACCGAATTGGAGGAATTTCACAATTAGCCTTTTGAAGATGCCAAATTGTACAAAGAAAAGGGCAAGAAAAGACATGATGAGAAGTTAGTGCGCATACAACTGGAACCAGGGCAGAAGGTACTGTTAAAAAATCAATGGTGAAATTCTTCCCATGGAAGCCAAAATCACGGTGGTCAGGTCCATTTGTAATCACCAAAGTTTTACCAAATAGAGCCGTTGAGATACATGATCCTGACGCTAACAAAACTTTCAAGGTTAAAAACAAGCGTGTCAATCACTACTGGGGAGAATCATTTGAGCGACAAAAAGAAAGTGTTACACTTTCAGATCCAATTTAACGTTCGAGAAGTCAAGTCTGGCTGACGACTTTAAACTTAGCGCTAGCAGGGAGGCAACCCATGCAATTTTTGTATATATTGTGATTTGGTGTGATTTAATTTTGTGTGTTTAGTTTTTTGCAGATTAAGACATTTCAAGATGGAAGAAGCTCTCGCAAATCTTCACAAGCAATTTCCTTCTCTCCCTCAAAAATCTCTAATGAAAGTTTTCAAAGCTCGCTTGGAACGGATGAGGTTACTGACGATCCATGGTGTTCCCAATGACATTCGTTGGGTAATTGAAGCACGAGTCCGATTGGCAGGTGAGTCTTCAGACTCTTTTATTTCACATCTGCCTGGTTTTGGAAGAAGCACCTATGCAAAGAAACGAAGAGCTAAGCAAATGGGTGTTTGTTACAAATGTGCACGTTGGAATTGCAATACTCGTTGTCGTTCTTTAGGAATGGTGTCTAATAATCACGAAGACAAAATTAAATTCATTAGGGATGGCTTGAGTAAGGAGTCTTTAGATGATATATCTTCGACTCTTGAGACGCATCCCAGTGGATATGTTCACATAGCCTTTCGCAGATTACATACATAATTTCAAAAAGAAAGACAACAGTTAAGTCTTGGGAATCTGACTCAAAAAGACCCTGTTTGCCAATTTATAAGAAAATTGGATGGGAAACTTGTCCTTGACGCATAGACGTTAATCAAGCTCTAATTCTTGTACATATTATATCTCTTTGTCTTTTCCTAATAATTTGTTTGTTTTGTTTGTGTTGTTCTCTCCGACAGGATCCAGACCTTTTTGACCATATCACGATCTATTTTACTATTTGTTACTAATCGTCCTTTGGAAGATACTTGTGCTATTTTTACTCACCCTTTTCAGGTACTATAAATTCAGCTCGTCAATGCACTTTTGAAGGCATCCTGATTTGAGAAAGAAATACATAAGAACATGGAAGCCACTTCAAGAAGACGAGTTGAAAACATCTGCGTGTTTTGCGGTAGTAGTGTTGGTACTAAGCCACAATACATAGAAGCAGCACAGGAATTGGGTCGAGTCTTAGCTGCAAGGAATATGCACTTAATATATGGCGGAGGAAATCTTGGACTTATGGGGATCGTTTCAAAGGCTGTACAGGAAGGAGGCATTCATGTTTTTGGAATCATCCCAAAACCCTTGGCAGAGGAAAATCTTATTGGATCATCAAACGGAGAGGAACTGATCGTGCTAGGTATGCCTGAACGACTGGTAGAAATGATTAACCGTGCTGATGCTTTTATCGCTTTGCCAGGTGGCTTGGGTACATTGGAGGAAATTTTTATAGTTCTATCTTGGGCGAACCTGAACATACACCAGAAACCGCTTGGACTGTTTAATGTTGATGGATTTTATGATTTTCTTTGTGTGTTTCTTGATGATGCCCGAAGAAATGGGTTCGTGTCAAAACCTATGAAAGAACTCCTCTTCACTGCTAGAACTGCTCCGGATCTAATAGACCAACTCATAGCCTATGAACCACAAGTTGACCCTATCCTTTCAAAAATAAATTGGTTTGAGGACGATCGTAGTAAGAGGCGTAGAATTAATCTGGATCTTAACCTTTAATTTCCTGTAGATTTCAGCTAACCAGGTACGACCTTCTTAACTCTCCTTTTACTGTTTAAGACATTGTGGACAATATCTCATTTAGGTTTGGGGGAGGGAATTAGTTGATCAGTACCTTGTTTTTAGTTTGTGTGTTGTTTTTATTTTTAGTCCAAAATTTTTCGAAAAATACAAAAAAATTGAAATTTTTTCAAAAATTACAAAAAATATTTTGTGTTTTTGTATTTTTATTTTGACTAAAAAGGTGAAATTGGTAAGAGATAGCTGAGTAAGGAGTTTCCACTCCTGAGACGTATCTCAAACCTAATTCGAAACAAGTTAATTTTTGTTTATTTCCTTTTGAATTATTTAATTTGTAAATTCTCCATAAAATTGACTAAAATGAATCTTCATATGCTCAGTTGACAGATATTATCAACATACATGGTAACATACGGACATGAGCTAAAATTGAAAAGTTTGTAATATTCAGTGCTCTAGTTTAATTGGAGGAAGCATCTCAAAAAGCAATGGAGAAAAAAAAAAAAAAAAAAACGTCTGAGATCCGAGTTATTAAGTCTGTAAGCGTGTTTTGACACCTAGTGCCCTAAAACCAACTGGTTTGGGAGTCATTGGCCCAAAGCTCGCTACATGGATCAAAGATGCTGCAAAAATATATATATCTGAAGTCTGAGTAATTAAGTCCGTAGGGGTGTCTTAACACCTGGTGCCCTAAAGCCAACTGGTTTGGGAGCCACCGACCCAACACTCGCTACATAGATGGAAGATATTGTATATAAATAAAAAATAGAAAAAAAAATCAAAGAAAAAATCAGAAAAATGAGAAAAATTATTCCATTGCTACCAAAAGGTGTTAAATCTGATAGAACTTTAGGACAAAATATTACTCTTTTATCAACTGCACTTATGACTGTTGTGGGCAAAAATGAGTTGTTTAATATTTTGTTGGCTGTGTATATGAAGAATGGTAAAAATAATCGGAGAATTTACTTATTCTGTAATTTAGAATGAAACAAAACAACTATTGACTTGGAGTAGAAGTTTCACCTGATTAGTCACTAACTTCTTTATTCTATTTTCTCTTGTCTTTTTTCTTTTGTGTGCATTAGTTTTATTATCTTTTTACTTTTGTAAAACGTTTGTGGGTATCGTTGCTGTAAGCCCTCACGAGACTACAACTCGTCCACTAGGGACACCTAGGGTTTAAAGGCTTGTTGCATATGCTAAATGCAACCGTGATCCCTACGAAAGTGGCTTAGTTTAATTTTATTTTTATTTTGTTGTTTTGCTCGAGGACTAGCAAAATGTTAGGTTTGGGGGTGTGATGAGCGGAAAATATATCAATATTTACCGCCCCTTTAACTTAATATTTTGTTTAGTTTCTCGGGTTTGATGAACGTTTTGATGTGTTTTAGTTTTTTTGCAGATAAAATAATATCGGGTCTCAATAAAATCATTTAGGATGAAATATGGGTCAAATAAGGGCAATTATTGGACTTGATATTTTAATTTTGGAGATTGGAAACTTGAAAGGGTGTTTTGACGAAGTGCAGTTTTGGAAATTCCAGTTTTGCGCATCTGTCGTATTTTGGATATAACTTTTTACTCAGATATCGGATTGAGCGGATTCAAGTTCCAGATTAAAGAAGACTCAAAGATCTACAACTTTGAAAGAAAAACTAATTTCGAATTCGGAAGATTTCATGCCCGAAATTGATGAACCATCCAGAAGTGTGTAGTGTGTAATTATTAAAGTCACTTTCAATCATTTTCAAAGCAAAAAATAATTAATAAAAAAATAATAAAAATTATCAAATCATCACCAAACATGATAAGAGATTAGTGGAGTAATTAATAATGGATTTGGTGGAGCAATTAGTGGAGCAATTAAAAATTATTTGTGGATGATTTGATGGAGGCAAAATTTTGCCTATAAATATCAAGTCATTTCATTTGTAAAATTCTTACTTTCTTCTAAGGAATTCCTTAAGAATACTAAGAAGATTGTATCTTGTTTGTTTATTTACAGCTTTCAGTAATTAATTTTCGTTTTCGCACTTTCTTTTCTTTACTTTTCAGTTTTTACTTTCCGCAATTTACTTTTACGCACAGTACTTTTCTTTATTTAATTTTCAGTTTTTACTTTTCAGTAATGAGGAGGTAACTCCCCTTTGCTGGGGTAAAAGGTAAAACTTTTATTACTAATATTTAGATTAATCTCCCTTAATTATAATATATAAACTAGTTAAAACCTGACTTAACGAGGATACCGCCATATTGGTCGGTTGGAAATTATTTAAATTGGTTTTAACCTGACTAAACTGGATACCGCCTGATTGGTCGGTTGGTAATTAATTATTAATTTCACTTAATCTGGATACCGCCTATATGGCTGGTTGGTAATTATCATGCAAAGTTAATATATTATATTAAGGGAGATATCTAAAATAGAAGTAATAAAAGTGGATCATTTTACCTCAGCATTTTCTTTTATTGTAATTTTACTTTATTTACTTTTCAACAATTTACTTTTTAGCAATTTACTTTTCAGCATTTACTTTTCAGCATTTAATTTTCAGTATTTAATTTCAGCATTTACTTTTCAGCATTTACTTTTCAGCATTTAATTTTCAGTATTTTAATTTATGTCTTTTATTTTATTTAAGTTTTTTTTACTACCCGTAAATATGTGTCGTAACTAAGCCAATTATCTGGGGTTGTGATGAAATCCAATATCACCGGTTTATAAAGGGTTAAATTATAGTTTGGGTAATTTAAAGGTTTACTTATTAAGTCTTAAGCTTAATGCTTCTTGTTGTCTGATCACCAATAAGATTGATGTGGTAAATCTAAAATGAACTAGACATAGGGATTTTAGGTTTCAGCCTTAGACTTAATAGCCCACGATCTTCCTTGAGGATTGATAACCCTTTAATAGATTTCCTTACAGGATAGACATATACCTGTCGGGCGGGGTAGCCATAATTGGAACTTAAACTTAATGAATCCAGATAATTTGGTTGACATAGACATATGGTTCAATTGGGTTAAACTGGGTATTTGCGTCTGACCATCGACATAGGCTTTTGCATAATTTAGTGTTCCAGGTTAGTAAACCGATTTATTACACAAACATAAAATAACCACTTCATCTTTAAAATGATATTGGAAGAAATCACAACCCTAGATAGTTTTTAATATTGAATTTTCTTAAAACCTACTTTCGAACAATTTTATTTACTTGTTTTCAAATTTAGAATCGTCACCATTTCAAATCAATCAAACAACCTGTTAGATACTAGTAATCATTTGACTTCATAAAATTAATAGATTAGATATTAAGTCCTCGTGGGATCGATATTTTTATACTACTTGAACGATACGTGCGCTTGCGTTATACGTGTGTGTTTACGCCGGTCAGGGGACGGCGAGACGTAACGCCCCCAGATGCTAGATTCATAGTCAAGATAATGGCATTGATCCGCACATCTAGCTCTAGTTCAGTGACTTGGGGGACAGCGAGACATAACATAGACCACTATTTTAGGCGTATGGGGGGACGGTGAGACGTAACGCCCTCATACGTCAGGTTTTTCAGAGACATATTTTCAGAGATGAGATTTTCAGAGATATGGTTTTCAGAAATGATAAGTTTTATGAAAGAGTTTCCCAGAGAATTCAGTTTTATAGAAAGTACTTTCAGAATTCTTCAGGAAGAAAGGTTTCCATAAAATTTTTCCAGAAAGAGATCTATTTTTCAGATAAGAAAAGAGTTTTCAGAAAAGACAATTTCCTTGAAAGGATTTCAGTTTAGAACAATAAATTTAATAAGTATTTCAATTTTTCGTTTTTAAATTGTCTACTCACTAGATCGTTCAAACGATCTAACCCATTCACTCCCAGTTTCTCTGTTTTGCAGGAATACCCAGAGGACGAGCTCAAGAGGATGGATACTGATGGAAGTCACTAGGGTATTGAGTCCACCAGGTCAAGCCAGAGATGGAGTTCAGTCCGAGTCAACTAGAGTCATGTATTAGACATTTGCATAGTAGAGATTGTATATGAAATATGTTAAAATGTCCATGTATAGAATTGTAAAGTGTGATATTTTAGAGTATACAAGTTATGAGTATTAAATTGCATTTCATGATATTGAGTTAGGCAACGGTCCTTATGCATGAGTTTATGTTTGAGATGAAGTTAGTAGTATTGATCATAGTCAGAAAGTCAGAGGCTCAGGGGGATAAGGTGGTATATTCTCTGCCGGTAGCATCTCCTGGAGGGGATGTTATAAGGCTAGGGGATCCACTATTGACATTTCAAATATAGAGAAATCTTACTTCTTATAATATATAAAATTTCATTATTACTCAGTTAATTTACTTTAGGAATTAATTATGCCAAAACATATAATACCAACCATATATGTGGTGACAACATTTGTCTATAACAAGTCGAGATAAGTATTCAATGATGTCAAATTATATAAAACCATCCATAAATGCGGGAATAAAATTTGTCAATAATTAGTCCATATTTAAATTACTTTGTCATATATTATAGGGTAAAAAGTATTAACTGTGCCAACCAATATGAGATTAACTACAGTGAATCAAGACACTTACAATACAAGAAAAAAAATTAAATATTAGTCTTCATATTACAATTTAAATATTATAATTAATTTATATTCTTATATTAAGAGTTTCACATTTCACCCCAGAAGAATGCAATTAGCTACTCATGGTTTGAATAAAAAAAACATGCATAATTTTATTAATAAAATAAGAAAAAATTACAATAAATCTTGAAAAATAAAACACATTAGAGCAGAAACTTCACAAATCTTCAAGAGAGAACCATGGAAAATGAGCTGCCTAAATGAGGTGCAGAACACATCTTGTGAAAATTGCAAGCTGAGCTTGCAATTTGCAAGAAAAGCTTGCAATTGCTTTCCATTTGCCAACATTTTTGTCTTTTATCTTTTTTTTTTTTTTTTTATAATAATACATTATATATATATATATATATATATATATATATCTATATATCTACTACAAGTGTAAAATGATTAATTTTCCTTTTAATAAATGTATATTTTTTAATGTTCATCACACCTCCAACTAGCTTATTACTAGTCCCTAGTAATTTGAGCGAAAACTAAAAAAAAAAATTATTATCCAAGATAGTAATTATTTTTTTTCTTTTTAAATTATAAAATAAGCAAATCCTCCTATATTTTATACAATTCTTCCATGCACACATAAAATAAAATATCAATCAATTCATTGTGCCCATAATATTCGTAGGTCATATTGAAAAAAGAGTAATATTTTTGTCCTAAAGTTATATTAGAGTTCATACCTTTTTGGCAATATGAGTTTATTTATATACAAAAAATAGTTTTTTAAAATAATGCATCTTCAACACTTATAACAAGCTTTGGGCCAGTGACTCCCAAACCAGTTGGCTTTAGGGCACTAGGTGTTAAGACATCCCTACAGACTTAATTGTTCGGATATCATATGTTAAAAAGAAAAAAGTATATGATTTCCTTAAGCTTTCTCCTTAACCCATGTACAAGCTTTGGGCTAGTGACTCGTAGACTAGTTGGTTTAAGGACACTAAGTGTCAAAACACCCTTACGAAATCGAACTTATTCATACACTTTTTTTAAAAAACTAACTAAAGCTCTATCGTTTTACGCGAGCAATCACTACTTACTGAGGTAAGATGTCCGGTTACTAAGTAAAAACTTGATTATTATTATTATCATTTTTTTAAACTAACTCAAGTCTTACCGTTTTATGCGAACAATCAATACTTGCTATGGCAAGATGTCCGGTTATTATGTAAAAGCCTGGTTAGTTTTTTTGAATTAAAGAATAAAAATTTCACTATGTTTAGGTGCTACCTCCAACAAACTAGAGAACTGAATATTACAAAATTTTCACTTACAACCCATGATCATATATTGCCGTGTATGTTGATAATACCTGTCAAATGAGCATATGGAAATCAAACTTAATCAATATTATGGAGAATTCATAAATTTGAATAATTCAAATGAAATGAACAAAAATAACTTGTTACGAAATAACATAAAAACATAAATATTTTTTTTACACACAAAATAAATTTCTTTTTTAAAAGAAAATAACACACAAAAATAAAAATATTCTAATCAACTATCCCCCCCCCCCCCCCAAAACCAAATTGAGACATGTTCCCCAATGTCTGAATAAGAAGAAGTAGAGTTTAGAAGACATCACATATTGATTCTGCAACACTGCTATTAAAAAGAAGGGTTACATTAAATTGAAATGATATGTACTAGTAGTTGTAATTATGTCTCACATCTTCCTCTGGTTTTACGTCCAATAACAGCTTAAACGCCCTTTATGGATCGATGATATGATTCTCATCCAATTTTCTTATAAATTGGCAAACATGATCTTTTAAAGTCAGATTCCCAAAATCATAATTTAGCAAAAAAAAAAATTTTTACAAAATACACAAAAAAATATATATATAATATATTTTTTTTTGAAAAAAAACACAATACAACACAAAGGTGAAAAATACAAGAATATTAAATGATTATTATATCAATTGAATTTTATTCCCCGACAACAGCGCCAAAAAACTTGACACACTCACAAAGTGGTTCTTTACACCCCAAGTATAAGAGTCTAGATAGGTACTCAATTATGTTAATTATATAAAGCCATCAATAAAGGCTGTAACAAAGTTTGTCAATAATTAGTCCATATTTAAATTACTCTCTCATATACTATGGGGTAAAGTATTAACTGTGTCAAAGATGGGTTTGTCTACAGCGAATCAAGATACCCACAATACAAAAGAAGATTAAATATTAGTCTTCATATTACAATTTATATATTATAATATAAATAAGATTAATCTATATTCTCATATTAAGAGTTTCACCTTTCATCTCAGCATATTGCAATTAGCTACTCATGATTTGAATAAAAAACATGCATAATTTTATTAATAGAAGAAAAAATAAATTACAACAAAGCTTGAAAAATAAAACATATAAGAGACGAGACTCCATAAATCCTCAAGAGAGAACCATGGAAAATTAGATGTGCTCAGCACCTCTTGTGCTAATTGCAAGCAAAGCTTGCAATTGCTATCCACCCAACAATTTTTTTTTTCTTGTCTTTTTTTTGTTTTGTTTTGTTTTTATAATAATCCATTAATAATAATAATAATAATAATATTACAATACATGTGTGACTAAATATATTATAATCTCATTTTTTGTCAATTTAAACACGGTGAATATTTTCCAAGTCCGATTTGAATCTAGATGTCACGCTCGTTTTGGATTTCTGGGTCCTGAAGTTCATATTTCATATCAATTTTTCATGTTTAGCTTCCAAAGTAGTATTTTACCTATACAAGAAATAAAAATTACAGTAAAAATATATAAAACATAAATTTAATTATTATTTCGCAAATGTGCTAAACTAAGAGGATTAATGAAACTACAAGTGTAAAATGATTAATTTTCCTTTTAATAAATGTCACTTTTTAATGTTCATCAATTCTCGATAAATTTATTGGCAAAATTTAGTTTTGCGCCACCGCGACGAAATTGAAATGGTGTCAAACATATCTTATATTATCTTCATGGAACTAAAGACTTGAGATTGTTTTATTCAATGAGCTAACACAAAATCCGGGTCTTCTTGGTTATATGATGTAGGATATCTCTTTGACCCTCACAAAATAAGTTCACAGACAAGATATGTTTTTACCTACAATAAGACGTCAATCTCATGGCAATCTACAAAGCAGTCTTTATTGTTATATCTTTCAATCACTCGGAGATACTTGCACTACATGAAGCAAGCAGAGAATATATGTGCTTAAGATCACTTAACCATCACATTAAGAGCAAATATAACTTAAACTCTACCTGTAACACCCCCAGTGCGGAGACGTTATCGGCAGGTGATGGATCCTCACCACCACCCTAAGCCTCTGACTATCATTAAACTTTCTTAACTATTCCTTTAACTATATTACTATAATAGACATTTATTAAAATATTTCTTGAACCAAGTAATATCGTAAGAACAACTTACAGACTTTAAACAAATACTTATACTTTATAATACCATATACCTTTAGACTTGACTCACATTGACATACATGGATTCTATCTGAATGCGAACAATAACTTTACATGGCAGACCCATACTCTAGTGACTGCAGTAAACTCAACTCCTCGATCTCAGGCTCTTGTCGGTTGTGGCTCACCAGATAAAGCTACATGTAAAACAAACTGTTGATTTGGGGGGGTCAGATCGTTTGAACGACCTGGTGAGTGGGTACTAAAAATAACAAAACCATAAGAAAAATCCAAATCATATTTGTAAAATATTTTTCATGCATGCATCGCCAAAAACATATCAAGCGCTCAACGCCCAAGTCTCGCGCATAGACTGAGCGAGGAACGAACGATCCCTTGTCGACAAGGTAGCGGGTCATACCATTTAAGATGGATGAGACCCTAATGATCACCTTAGCGGAAACATATGATGAGTCGTAAAAACATAAAAACATGCAACAAGCGGCGGGGCGGAAACATAACAATGATCGATCATCTCAGCGGAAACATATAGATAGCTCAGAAATCATAAAAGCAATAAACAGGCACTATGACGGAAGTATAAAAACATGATACATATTCTTCATCAATTTAAAATCCCAAAACTTGAAAAGAAATTTAAAACATAAGTCAAGAAAACATTAAAAAAAAAAAAAAAAAACAAAGCATCCACTCACAGTGCTATGGAAATTCGAGAGCGGTACACGGTGTGGAGGACCGTCGAGTATCTTGGCGTCGATCTAAAGCCAAAACAATTGTTAGTTTCTATAACCCGAAATATTTTCATATGGCATAAAAGAATATGTAAAGCGTGGACTCTTAGTATTTATGAATATATATGATATATTTATAGCATCTATGAATTTTACGGCTTAAGTTTTGAGTTACGCAAGTGTGATAACGAAATTCCAAATTCTGCCTACCGTTAAAATCCTCTGCTCAATAGTTAACTTCGAATATTCACTGGGATGGAATCTAGAGTTGAAATTTTAATAGAATAGAATTTCATGTGTCTAGTTTATGTCGAGTTTTTACGGATCTCAGTTTCGATTTCAGAAAATCAAGTAATAAGGCGAAATTCAGGGGTGGTCAGAAAAACAAACTGGGTTTATCGCAGCAAGTCACCAAACTTCGAAAATTCGGTGTGGCTTCATCCTAAGTCTAAAAATTCTAATTTTTGGATATGTTATTCCTTTATCTATCTAGGTTATCCAAAATTTTACGAATCTTGATTTCAACTTCAGAAAAGTACAAGGGCTATCCAAGTGAAAAACTGGGCACATGGGCAGCAAGTTGCCCAACTTTAAAAATTCGGTCCGGTCTCATCTTAAGTCCTAAAATTCTAATTTTTGGATATGTTACTATCTTATGTGTCTAGCTTACCCAAAAATTAACGGAACTTGATTTCAACTTACAAAACTCAACTTATGACCAATTACGTTTGACCTGTCCAGAAACCATTTCAGGTTAACTTCACTACTCAATTTCCTTATTTGTCATCTTACTTAATACTTCTTAATTTGGAAACTCCCAACAGATTTTTTTATTATTATAAACACTCTTAATTACGCCTAAAATCTACTTATTTATCAACTTAATCTAGTTTATACATTTTGTCGAATACTTGGCGTGCAACATGCCCATTTAAACACCATTACCACAACCTACAATTGTGTTACCCTCTCTAATCTCAAAATCATATTTCAACAAACTCCAGCATTCATCCAACAACTTAATTTTAGTATTTCAACACCCAATTAAAGAATTCTCATTTTCTAAACAACACCCAGTGTTTCCTTAACCAACGCATCAAACTCACACTTATTATTTTTCTACTAATGATAACTCCTTAAGCATTATTATTTCAAACACATATAGTCACACCATCAAAATCTAAATTTAAAATTACAAAATGAAATTACTTTACCTTGGATCAACTTGCTTTTCCTCTCAACCCACTTTCTATAGCTTGATATCCCTTTCTTAGCTTCTTGTTGGTTGGTTTGGATTGATCATTCTTAAATTTTGTTAAGAAAATGGCTTTTCTTCCTCTCTTCTTCCTTTCTTCTTCTCCTCTCCCTCACGTTCTTTCTTCATTTCTTTACTCATTTGGATGAAAGAATAGTGACCGTTTGTACCGATTTACAAGACAAGGTTGGCTTCTAGCAAAGCGTCATGCCCTCACAACGCGCACAAGTGTAATAATAGTCTATTCCGCATTATCGATGTCCAATCTCGATAATACTACGACTAGGGATATTTAATGATTAAACCTTTATGGATTGATACTGTCTCATATCATCTCAATCCAGGAACTAATCATATGGACCTTTCATCATTTATACATCTTGGTGATCTAATCACAAATGATAAAATAGTAATTTCCTTTGTCACATAATTAATTTGTACAACAACACCATGATCTGTACAAATAGTGACGCTATGGGTCATAATTGTCCAACACTTATCACCTAGGCGTCATCTTATCATGACTTTTATATGGTCCATGTTATTCTAATGTCGTTTCATATTCCCTTCATTCCTGTTATTTCCTTCCTATCTCCTCTACTACTAATCAGGATTAATAACTTCAGTTTCCTTGTGTTTTATGCATGCTTAAAGTATTTCTCCTTTTGACTCCACATATACTCTTTGGTGCTCCGACTAATAGGTAACGTTGTATAAACTCAGTTGAATGGCAAGGTTTATTTCTTACTGTTGAATATATTGCGCAACTTCGGTACCTAAAGTAAGACTAATTTATCTAAAAGATTGTGTTACTTAAAATGCATTTCTTCCAATAATATTCGTAAATAATGTCCTGCTACACATACATTTCTTACTTATCTTATCTTGTTTTTTGATTCTTGGTACTTCCGAGTCTTTGGTTATACTAACATCATCCATGGTTAGGCTCTTTTCACATCCTTTTTATAATATAACTCCTTTAATGACCTTATTGAGTGTATAATCAATCCCTTGTTAACTGATGCCTTCAGGTCTTTAAAGATAATTATTTTTCCTATAATTAGGTTTCTTCACGTTCTACCATAATTATGGAATATATACAAAGATAATCTCTGTTGCTAGCAACAATGATCATACTTAATACATCTCCAGTTCCATAATTTCAACATGATCTCGGCATTCATTTCTTCGCTTAACTGCTTAGTTGTCCATTACTTCTTTACTAACTTCCAACTACTTACAGGCTCCGTCCTCTAAGTTCTTGTAGCTCATGGTCAATTTCTTCATGTACTTCTAGCTTACTACTAATGTCGACGTTGGCGACTCAGTTCTAGTAAATGTTCAACTTTTTCGTATTCTTTAAAGTCATTGCTACTATAAATCTAGTTCACTATCATTTACACTGACTTGTTCTTCTTAGCCTAATTGTACTTAAAATATCATATTTTCATTTATCCACATAGTCCCATTTTGTCAGGTGTTATCTTTATTTCAACAATACCCGTAGACCTAATTTCTTTAGTCGTCTCTATATTATACCTCAATAAATCTATTGCAGGTCGTACTTTGCCTTGTCTCTTAGCTAGGTATATTGCGTAGGAATTTATAGGTCACACTTGCTATCTTCCTTCCATTTCCTATCTAATGGAATTCCAATCATACTTTCCTCTGCTGAAAATCTCCTTGTAATTTATGCTCTCTGAAAGCTCTACTAAGTTACCATTAACACATTCAACATGGATGAAACCACCACTGTAATCATCTTAAGCTACAGTAACACAATTTACCATAATCCAAACACATACATTATAAATCCATCACCTCTCCAGTTGTATAAGATTTATTAATTCATGACCCACACAACATCTCTACATTCTCTAATTATCTATTATCTCTAAACAACTCCACAATATCAACAACAATATATATATTATCAATCCACACTAAAAACTCACGGTATTCAATTGCCCTAAAACTATCACTGACTACCTCATACTCATTCGATCACTACTTATCTTGTACTATCTCAATCCTTGGGAATCTATATTGTTTCTTATTTAATAATTAATGTCAGAGTCCTCCCCGATGATGTTTAGAATCTTCCTTTGAAAACATGGGACATAACCCAAAAATATTCTATATGCCGCTGTTCGTTGTGAAGACATGATACTGTATTTGTGGTGGTTATAATTCGAACGTTCCTAGAAAGGCTTGATTATGTTGTTCATCTTATTCACATAGACTGTAGGCATTCCTTTATGTTTAGGATATTGATAATAATTTGTGATGTTCCTAGTTAACCCCAAAGCGTTATTTCCAAAGTATCACTGGTCTCCATGCTAAATTGGTATCACCCAGATCCATATTCATTTTTGAAAGGAAATCATCATCCTTTACAAATTTCACCAAACCAGTCCTTAATTTTGACGAAGGTTATTCTTTCTTGATGGTATATGTATCACATTCCGCATACCAAAGGATCTCATCATTATTATTCCAAATAACACCAGGGTATTTTAATGAGATATGTCGAAGTATATATATAAGAGTCCTATCATGTTTGCGTCTTTAGCCAGCTTAATTCCTAACAGGATTGTTCTATATGGAGAAATTTCTTCAAGCAATATGCTTAAAATTGAGCTTATACAGGTCTTGTCTCTTCTACAAGGAACAAGCTTGATGACTCATTCTGTAAATCCGTATATCTTTGGTGAGATTTTTTGTGGATCCATAACGTGAGGGGGTGCTAAATGTATGTTTGTGGTTAGGGTTCTCTCGATTCTAATTTTCAAGCTATCAGGTTCTTATCTTTCATGTTTAAGGTAAATGTATTAGGGTGAGTGGAATTATCAAAACTCATGGGTTTTATTATATTAACCATGCACCGTAGCTTTTCATTTCACTAATGTAGGTCACATAAAAAAAAGGCATTGAAAACAATTCTGGTAATACACTAACCTTGCGGTTCGACTTCATCGATACTTGCCAATATGTTCTTATCGATTATTATTTTAGAAACAACGCCATCCATCTCTATAATCTAAGCTCATACTTATCTAAAACTTCATTAATCCCCTCAGCGTACAAATTACACCTCATATTTTGCCATTTTGGGAAACATTCTTATGATGACCGATGAACATATCACACATCATTCGATAGTCCTTATCATTACTTGCTTTAGAGGGTTATAAAGACTTATCTGCTGGGTTTGTCTATCTTGATTCATCGAGTCAAGATCATGCTTTGTGAAAGGAAATTCTATCGATCTAAAGCCCATTTCTTGGATAATATGGAAAGAGTAATATTTAAAGTAAGAGATTGGCTTATGGGTGCTTTTTGACGGCTCTTAACAATGAGGGTTAAACAAAGAAAAAAATGGAACTTACGAGTTTCTTATGTTCTATGTCATTGATTTCTTTTGTCCTTATCAACCAATACTCAACGTAAGGTAATACCAAAACTACTGGATTAACTCATCCTCTTGATAAGATTATGATCATCTAGAAAATTCTTGCTTCAATAGTGAATAATCTTCGTTGTTAATAACCTAACATTTCGCTTTTAGTTCATCTTGGGGGGGCTCTTATTGTTGGATAATATGACCCATAGCGTCACTATTTGTACAGATCATAGTGTTGTTGTACAAATTAACTATGTGACAAGGAAATTGCACTCTCATCATTTGTGATTAGATCACCTTAGATATATAAATGAAGAGAGGTCATATGATTAGTTCCTGGATTGAGATGATATGAGACAGTATCAGTCCACGAAGGATTAATCATTAAATATCCCTAGTCATAGTATTATCGAGACTGGACATCGATAATGCGGAATAGGCTAGTATTGCACTTGTGCGCGTTGTGAGGGCACAACAGCATAGTTCTCATATATTTAAGTATAGGATACTTATGCAAGTGCGATAGGAGGTTGTGTTTCACCGATGGTACGGGAAACAGCTTCGCTCTGGATAGACCCCTCGGAATCCCATTGGTATTATGACTATGTGTCTATAGGAGTCCGAAATCAGGGTAGGTGTATTTGGTCTCAACCTGAGACTTACACCGCTAATGCTTACGACAATGAATATACTTTAGTTGAGGTCGTCCAGGGCTGTAACAGGTTCTGTGTACGCCAATGCTGGGTATATTGAGAATCGTAGAGTATTGGGTGTGATGTCAAGACGGAAGTATCACTCCAGTCATAGTGGAGATGATGTCACACAGGATACGATATTAGTGCTCTTAAGTGCTGGCCGGCCATCGGGATATTATGACAAGGTCATGTATATCCGATTATAGAGACTAGTTACCAGACATCCGACATGTGCTACGGACGAGGCAGACACTTATCCAGCCCCAGCCCTAGCACGTGACTATCCGATACTGGGCCGATATACACAATACTTATAGTATATACGCCTGATATAGATCCTTAGATATTCTTATAAGAATATGTCCGGAGAATTGGGTAGACTTGGTGCTTTGCTAGAAGTCGACCTTGTCTCGTAATTGGTAGAACGTAGTACTTGGTACGTACGTGATTCGGATACTCCGACGACCGTATTTACTGCCAACATATCTGAGGATCTCATGGGTCGCTTCCCAGTGATCCACTGATGACGTATGACTCGCACATTTATTAATCTGGGATTAATTTGATGAGAGAGAAAATTAATCTAGGATTAATTACGGAGATATTTTATCTAGGATAAAATATCGTCTAAAGAGAGAAAATGATTAATTCGGAATTAATCGATTAAATTAATATATTCGATATATTAAACGAAATTAGATTTCGACGCAGAATTAAAATTAGATTTTAATTCGGGCAAACGAATTATTTAGATTAATTCGTTAGCGATGTGAATAGTGAATTCGCTAGGCGTAATCATTTAATTACGACGCAACGGAAAATTCGCTAATTGAGAATTAGCGAACCCGAGCCCGAGTGTGATTGCGAGCGCATTCGTATTTCGAATTCGAGTGCGGCAATGCAAGTCACATCAAGCGTCAAATCATTCGTCGCATCAAGCATCAAATCAAATGTCACTTTGAGTGATGTGATTGATTGATGTGATTGATTGATTGAAAGACACACATCACTTTATTAAAGTAAAATGAATAGTTGATGTGTGTTGTTGGAATAGTGTTTGGTGGTTGTAAAGCATTTACTTTTGATTTTTGATTAATTGATTAGTAATTGTTTAATATATTTTTGAGAAAATATATAAAGTGATTTTAGAAATCATTTAACAACTAATACACACACTTTCCCTCCTCTTTCTTCTCTTTCATTATTCACGCCCAAATGGGCAGTAAAATGCTCACTGGTTTTCTTCATTTTGGGCGTGAGTTTGGGAAGCAATGTGCTTGATTTTGTGGCAAAATCAAGAAGAGCTAGCACTCCGAGAGACTTGCGAAGGTGGTAGGGAGGTTCACCCATGAGTCGGGAACCATTCGACGAAGATTCGAAGCTCAAAACTTGACTCAAAACTGAAACTGTCAAGGCAGTGGACTGCACTGCAGTTGCGTTTTTGCAAGGGAAAAATCAATTTTGTTTGTTGCCGATTCGTCTCAACCGATCGATGTGAGTATTCTGCTACCTCCTTTGATGTATTCACACATGTTTTTCATTGCTTGTTTGATCTTGGGACCTAGATAAAACCTAACAATGGTATCAGAGCTATAGGTTCAAGCATGAAATTGTAGGGCTTAAAATTGGGTACTTTGTATTTGAGCATGATTTTATAAAATTGGATGTTTAAGCATGTTTAATATATGTTATATTGAAGATTGATTTGATCAATTTCAACAAAATGTGATTGGATCAATTTTGCCCAAATTGTGATGTTGGCCGAATGTGTATGCTATTTGGAGTTCTTGGAATTTTTTGATTTTAGTTCATTGGATGAATTAGAATCATTAAGGATAATGTTAATTTAAAACTAATTTGATTGGATTTTGAATTGAACAAAATCCCCAAATTATTTCACCTTGGCCGAATCTACATTGCCCTATAAAGTCTTGGATTTTTGATTTTTGAACATTAGATGTATTAGAAATCATTCGGGAAGTTAATTAGATGTCGATTGTGGAATTAATTGGATTAAATTCAAATCGGACAAAAATTACTCCATTGGCCGAGACTTAGAAGCATGTAAAAATGGGTTTGATTTTCATTAATGTGTTGGACATGTGATGATAATAATGAACATGATTAATTGGACTAATTTCATGTTTCGGAAATATTGATTTGGGTGATTAATCATGTAATGCACTTTAGGTAATTAAATTGCGAAATTGGATTTGTGTAATTTAATGAATTAGGCCTTTAAATTGGATTTGGGCTTATTAAGTTGTAATTGGGCTTATTGGGCTTGATTTTATCAAGTTAGGTTTAGGCCAAATGGATTGGATCCAATTGGGCCCAAAACCACTACCAAAAAGGCCCAAATGCAACTTATAAACCTTTAAAGTTTAATTGGGCCTAATGGGCCTAAATTGATTTCTGGGCTTATGGGGTTACTCCTTGATTGGGCTTTGGTTGCCGAAGCCCACGCCTTATAGAAATTAATTAAAGCCCATTAGACTTGAAATTGAATTGACGTTGGACGTTAATCGGGCTTTGAGACCCGACGCGATTAAATTGGAATTTAAGTCGAAAAGGTTTATTAAATAAAGTGTAATTTAATTTGGAATTGAATAGTTAATTAGTATTAAATACATGTTAAATTGGATTTAATGATGTAGTTTAATTTAATTCAAGAATTTGTACTTTGAGTACTTATTCGCAAAACGAGTTTGACTCGACCAAAATCAAATCGTTGTTTGAACATTGGATGATCACATAATTATCAGATTAATTAATTTGATTAGATTGATTGATAGCATGCTTTTGTGTGAATACGTGGTTGTGATGAATGAATAATGTATATCGGATGGATATTAGTCGGGTGGGGCAATTTTGGAAATTGTGTAATAAATTCGATTTATTAAATTGGACCTGCGTGTCCAGCCTTATCACCTCTATTCTCTTTGTATTCTCTTCTCACCTATTCCCCTCAATGTAAATGAGGTTTCTTTAGAAGTGTAGTGTAAGGGGTAGAAGTAATACAAGTGCTAGCTTGAGTGAGAAAGTGAGATATTTGATCTAGGATCAATGTGTTAAGTATCCATCCGCATTCATTATTATTTATTTCATATGCGCTTTATTATGTATTTAGAATGCATGTTTAAGGGTGTATGATGATGAGACCTTAACAAAGATAATTAAATTGGTAGCCAATTTGCACGCGAAAAGCCCTCGTCAAATATCATGCGTCTTTTCCTTCCATTGAGTGATTCTCACTCAAGATCCTAGATTGGCATGGGTTGTTGGCCAAAGTCAAGCCCTTGTCCGTCGAAGATGTGTTTGAATCACGAGGCTTTGTTCCATATTGGTGTCTTGTCCAAGTTGTGGTTTGTTGGCCAAAGTCAAGACCACTTCTTGTCCAACAACATTGATTACGAAGCTTCCATGGTCAATGGGTCCACGCTTGACTGGGATCACTAGGTTTGTTGTGCCAAAGCCAAGGCCTAGTTGATTCAGAGGAAAAAGGTTAGGGTATATATTCGATATATAGGCATATATAAGATATATGTTTCGGACTTGGATGTCCACCTACTGGATCTAGGAGTTGGATGAGATCCAATTGATCTTCGAGATCTACCTAGTTAATTATCATACAATTTGTTGGCCAAAGTCAAGATTGTGTGATATTTAACGGGATCCTAGCCCACTAGGAAACACGGTTTCCCGAGTACTCGACAGAGGGTTAGAGGCTCGACGAAAATAGTGGGAGGCAAGAATTGAATTTGCAATATTCGTTCAATTACTCGCCATACGCGCTCAAACAAATATCACTCGTCATATAAATATTAAATATTAGTTGGACTAATATTTAAATTGTTGTTTTAAACAGTTGGACTGTATTATAGTTGATTATATATAATTGGATTATATTAATCAATATATTTGAATTAATTAATTTCAGTTTACAGTTGATTTTATAATTGGATTATAGTAATCAATGTAATTGAGGTTAATTAATTTGGATTATATTTGATTATATAGTTGGACTATTATAATCATTATAACATATAGTACCACTAATCGTTGATTAAATAGTTGAACTATTGTAATCAAGATAAAATTGAAAAATTGAATATTTAAAATATAATCTGGATTAAATGTTTAAATGATTTAATTTTCAAATTGGGAATAAATAATAGGTTACTTTATTTGATAAAATAACTTATTATACCTTAAGCCCAAAATTAAGCAAAATAAGTAGAGCATAAAATCTTTGGAAGATTTATGTGATGATGACTCTAGTGCTTAATTTAATATACTTGTCATAAATCTAATTTTAGATTTAATAAGTATTAAAATTGCAATAAATAATTCTTGGAGAATTAATTGACTATTCTAGAGGAGATAAAGTCAAAGTTTGCAATTGGGCATGTAGCACGAGGTGCAGATCGTTTCGATATTCTAAAAACCCAAGGCTTGGCCTAAGGTTCCTGAAATATTGAAAATGATAATTAACATATCCCAAAGTGACTACCATTTGGATATGGCAGACACAAAGGAATTAAAGAAAGGGCAAGGCTCTTACTTTAAAAATGATTGTCAAAGTTATGTTCATAACTAGTATTGAAATTAGATTTTAAATACTTAGTGTGGTACATAAAATATATGTATTGATGTTCAGAATCTGCTTTGAGAAGGATACTGACTTCAAGCTGAGATTGCTCTGCGAATCGGAAACGGGACGAAAGTCGCTGTTTCGACCGTAGATACCTAAGTTTAGGAACTACCCTTCGGGTGTGTACTTAAATTAGGAATTGTTATAATGTAACTAGTTTGACTAGAGACATTATCTTTATATCAGTGTTTAATCCATTGTGGATAAACCTTTGTATTCTAGAACACTAAGTGTTTCATTATATAAAGATGATACTGAGATAAACACATTAGATGTGAATAACAGAATTTATATTTTGAATATAATTAAAATCTCAAACATATAAAATGACAAATAATTAGCTCAAACTGATTTGATCAATAGAGACTTATTTGTGGCATTGTTGTCTAGGACACAATTAAACAAGACTCGTATATCCACACTTTTGAAGAGTGGGTACTAGGACTGATTTGACTATTCAAATAAAGTCTACGAATCTAGTTTATTAGGTAAAGTACCTAAAATACTATTTACTTGGTAATAGTGAAAATGCCATCAATCTGTTAGCCCTATTCATTGTGAAGAAAGTGGGCCCATATCTAGCTAGGCTAGATGTGAATATGAATATTTCGTGACCTTAACGGATGTGACATCACGTTATGGTTATGTGTTTCTTTTGAAGAACACAGATCGGAAACTATTAGAGTTTCGACACTAAGTAGATAAACAGATCGACTATAGTATTATGCCGTCATGGTAAGACCGTAATGGAAAATACTTAAGCAGTAAGTTTCAAATATACATGAAAGAGTATAGTATTCTTTCAGATGAGGACTCCTCCCGAGACACGTCAGTTTGACGGTGTGTCCAAACTAAAAACCGAATTTTGTTGGACATGATAAGGTTTATCACGAGTCGCTCTGAGCTATCATTTCCTTCAACAGGATATGTATTAACAGTGCAAAACTTATTTAGAATAAGGTTCCATGAAAATCTGTTTGACAGATATCATATAGGATATGAACAGGAAAGAAACAAGGTTTCTCATTCCTAATAATTTGGGTATGCCGGGCATAACGTTTGGATGATACCAAACTAAGGACCCAAATTAGATAAGTGCCATATATAGGTTATCCTGAGGGAAACCATAAGTGTAATACTTATAAATCTCACATGAGAACAATATGATTATTGCTCACCATGCGGTTTTCCTGAGAGGAACACCGATATGCAGTGGTCAGTGGGAGGATAGTGATACTCGATGAAAATCAGAGTAATACTATTCAAGGCACGAAGTCCTTAATGGACACATATAGTGTTCATCAAGGATGAGACTATACCATTAATCGTTGAATACAAAGAACCTCATAGATCGGAGAGAGTCAGAAAACAACCTAGGTATGGGTTTCTGATCTCACCATAGAAGATGTCAATCTTATGGAGGTATATCAACCGACTACGTTTTAAGGAAGTGATACAAAGTATCGACTCCCTATTATGGCAAAGTGCCATGAGTCCGAAATGGATTCCATGTATAACAACTATGTTTGATACTAGTTGTTGTACCGCAAGGCATTGTGCCTATTGGTACTGTAAAACGTCTTCAAGGAAGACATACATGGATGGCAACATACCAACGTACTAAGCTAGGCTTGTGACGGAAAGGTATCGTTATCAACATTGTGTTAATAACGGTTCAACCTTTTATCTGTTGCCATAGTAAATCCATTTTGATGATGCTGTTGATACTGCATATTTCATTTATGAAATGTGTCAGTTAAAGATCGAAATCGCCTTCCTGAAAAGAAACCTTTTGGAGGATGTTTTCAACATCCTGTCGATTTTGTATAACCGACAAACAAGGTTTGCGGTTATTCGATCCATGTTTGGATTGATGCAAGCATTAGGTTGTTGGAACTGTCGTTTTGAAATAATCATAATGGTTTATGATTTGACTCAAAACGAAATGATTCTTGTGTATATAAGGAGGTTAGTGGGAGAGCACTGATAATGAAATTCCCATAAAGCAATTGGTGAAAGCTTGGCTTTCATAGAAATTCTCCGTAGAATTCTGGGGAGTAACACCTTTATTCAAGGAATAAATATCTACTGGGATAGATTTGGAGTTGTTAACACTCTCTGGGATATTGTACATTTAAAATGTACTTGATATGGTGTCTCATATGCTTTGAGCATATAGAGTCACAATCAGGACAATCCAAGTGATAGTCACTGGATTGAAGTTAAGGACATCTATGGGTATCTTAGAGAACTAAAGATGATGTCTTAAACTATGGAAAAGGAGAACTTGAAGTGACTGGGATCACTACCGCAAGTTTCCAAACAGTTAAATACTGCGGTACTATAAAGTTTGAACAACGGGACAATGAGCTGGAAATCTTCCGAGCAAGATATTGTTGCCGAATAAACAACAAATGCGGATTATTGCTGCGGCTGAGGCAGCAATAGAAGCCATTTGGGTCGATAATAAATCTAATTAGATTAGATATAATTCTGTTAGCCGCTGAGCTGGGCGTCAGCACAGACTAAAGAATTAAAGGTCTCATCGACGATCCAGATATATACTTCTATATTCATCTGATTCGTTCGAATCATACATCGTGGCGATGTGATGATCGTATAAATCGCGTCAGACGATAATCATGCAAATCCGCTGACGAAAACCTTTTCTCAGCAATTTGAGCAAACCGTACATAGTTCGGGTGTACGACACTTGAGTGACTGGCTATGTGTCAAGTGGGAGATTGTTGGATAATATGACCCATAGCGTCACTATTTGTACAGATCATAGTGTTGTTGTACAAATTAACTATGTGACAAGGAAATTGCACTCATCATTTGTGATTAGATCACCTTAGATATATAAATGAAGAGAGGTCCATATGATTAGTTCCTGGATTGAGAAGATATGAGACAGTATCAGTCCACGAAGGATTAATCATTAAATATCCCTAGTCGTAGTATTATCGAGACTGGACATCGATAATGCGGAATAGGCTAGTATTGCACTTGTGCGCGTTGTGAGGGCACAACAGCATAGTTCTCATATATTTAAGTATAGGATACTTATGCAAGTGCGATAGGAGGTTGTGTTTCCACCGATGGTACGGGAAACAGCTTCGCTCTGGATAGACCCTCGGAATCCCATTGGTATTATGACTATGTGTCTATGGGAGTCTGAATCAGGGTAGGTGTATTTGGTCTCAACCTGAGACTTACACCGCTAATGCTTACGACAATGAATATACTTTAGTTGAGGTCGTCCAGGGCTGTAACAGGTTCTGTGTACGCCAATGCTGGGTATATTGAGAATCGTAGAGTATTGGGTGTGATGTCAAGACGGAAGTATCACTCCAGTCATAGTGAGATGATGTCACACAGGATACGGTATTAGTGCTCTTAAGTGCTGGCCGGCCATCGGATATTATGACAAGGTCATGTATATCCGATTATAGAGACTAGTTACCAGACATCCGACATGTGCTTCGGACGGGGCAGACACTTATCCAGCCCCAGCCCTAGCACGTGACTATCCGATACTGGGCCGATATACACAATACTTAGTAGACTACGCCTGATATAGATCCTTAGATATTCTTATAAGAATATGTCCGGAGAATTGGGTAGACTTGGTGATTTGCTAGAAGTCGACCTTGTCTCGTAAATTGGTAGAACGTAGTACTTGGTACGTACGTGATTCGGATACTCCGACGACCGTATTTACTGCCAACATATCCGAGGATCTCATGGGTCGCTTCCCAGTGATCCACCGATGACGTATGACTCGCACATTTATTAATCTGGGATTAATTTGATGAGAGAGAAAATTAATCTAGGATTAATTACGGAGATATTTTATCTAGGATAAAATATCGTCTAAAGAGAGAAAATGATTAATTCGGAATTAATCGATTAAATTAATATATTCGATATATTAAACGAAATTAGATTTCGACGCAGAATTAAAATTAGATTTTAATTCGGGCAAACGAATTAATTTAGAATTAATTCGTTAGCGATGTGAATAGTGAATTCGCTAGGCGTAATCATTTAATTACGACGCAACGGAAAATTCGCTAATTGAGAATTAGCGAACCCGAGCCCGAGTGTGATTGCGAGCGCATTCGTATTTCGAATTCGAGTGCGGCAATGCAAGTCACATCAAGCGTCAAATCATTCGTCGCATCAAGCATCAAATCAAATGTCACTTTGAGTGATGTGATTGATTGATGTGATTGATTGATTGAAAGAACACCATCACTTTATTAAAGTAAAATGAATAGTTGATGTGTGTTGTTGGAATAGTGTTTGGTGGTTGTAACATTTACTTTTGATTTTTGATTAATTGATTAGTAAGTGTTTGTTATATTTTTTGAGAAAAATATATAAAGTGATTTTAGAAATCATTTAACACCCTAATACACACTTTCCCTCCTCTCTTTTCTCTTTCATATTATTCACGCCCAAATGGGCAGTAAAATGCTCACTGGTTTTCTTCATTTTGGGCGTGAGTTTGGGAAGCAATGTGCTTGATTTTGTGGCAAAATCAAGAAGAGCTAGCACTCCGAGAGACTTGCGAAGTGGTAGGGAGGTTCACCCATGAGTCGGAACCATTCGACGAAGATTCGAAGCTCAAAACTTGACTCAAAACTGAAACTGTCAAGGCAGTGGACTGCACTGCAGTTGCGTTTTTGCAAGGGAAAAATCAATTTTGTTTGTTGCCGATTCGTCTCAACCGATCGATGTGAGTATTCCGCTACCTCCTTTGATGTATTCACACATGTTTTTCATTGCTTGTTTGATCTTGGGACCTAGATAAAACCTAACACTTATGGTTTATGAGGAAGTTAAGATGTAGAAGATACACTTCACTTGTTAAGAATAGAAGGTTATAGCTCAAAGAATATGAGTATTTCCTGGTGAGCCAGAAAAGAATGCTACAATGAGAATGAAAGCACTACATGTGCTTTAGATTTAGTAGTAGATTTTGGTTCTGCTACCTGTGTCTTGGTTCCCCTATGCTACAGCTTCTGGTCGATACACATACCATATTTTCTGCTTCCTTATCATGGGCAACTAGAAGGCCTCAAAGATTCTTTCCCAATCATTCCTTGAATAATTTCACCTTACTATCCTACTATTCCTTAACGAAAGGTGTAGCTAACTCTTAGCATACTTCGACACCTTGCTGCATATAGGATATTCCATTTGATTCATATCTATGGTTGGCAAAATGCTTACGAAAGAAACAAACCGTCCATATAGGATATTCTTCACTAAGGCGGGTTATGGGCTTACTCGATGATCTAGGATATTGGAGAGTAGCCCCTTATATATGGGTATCTGGGCATACTACACATATAAGACACAATTACCCTCCTACTGCAGTCAATGATCCCAAGACCTTACTCTGATACCATAATTGTAACACCCCTAGTGCGGAGACGTTACCGGCAGGTGATGGATCCTCACCACCACCCTCAGCCTCTGACTATCATTAAACTTTCTTAACTATTCCTTTAACTATATTACTATAATAGACATTTATTAAAATATTTCTTGAACCAAGTAATATCGTATGAACAACTTACAGACTTAAAACAAATACTTATACCTTATAACACCATATACCTTTAGACTTGACTCACATCGACATACATGCATTCTATCTGAATGTGAACAATAACTTTGCATGACAGACCCATACTCTAGCGACTGCAGTAAACTCAATTCCTCGATCTCAGGCTCTTGTCGATTATGGCTCACTAGATAAAGCTATCTGTAAAATAAACTGTGGTTTGGGGGGTCAGATCGTTTGAACGACCTGGTGAGTGGATACTATAAATAAAAAAACCATAAGAAAAATCCAAATCATATTTGTAAAACATTTTTCATGCATGCATCGTCAAAAACATATCAAGCGCTCAACGCCCAAGTTGCGCGCATAGACTGACGAGGAACGAACGATCCCTTGTCGACAATGTAGTGGGTCATACTATTTAAGATGGATGAGACCCTAACGATCACTTCGGCGAAAACATATGATGAGTCGTAAAAACATAAAAACATGCAACGAGCGGCGGGGCGGAAACATAACAATGATCGATCATCTCAGCGGAAACATATAGATAGCTCAGAAATCATAAAAGCAATAAACAAGCACTGGGAGGGAAGCATAAAAACATGATGCATATTCTTCATCAATTTAAAATCCCAAAACTTGAAAAGAAATTTAAAACATAAGTCAAGAAAACATAAAAAAAAAAAACAAAGCATCCACTCACAGTGCTATGGAAATTCGAGAGCGGTACACGGTGTGGAGGACCGTCGAGTATCCTGGCGTCGATCTAAAGCCAAAACAATTGTTAGTTTCTATAACCCGGAATATTTTCATATGGCATAAAAGAATATGTAAAGCGTGGACTCTTAGTATTTCTGAATATATATGATATATTTATAGCATCTATGAATTTTACGACTTAAGTTTTGAGTTACGCAAGTGTGATAACGAAATTCCAAATTCTGCCTACCGTTAAAATCCTCTGCTCAATAGTTAACTTCGAATATTCACTGGGATGGAATCTAGAGTTGAAATTTTAATAGAATAGAATTTCATGTGTCTAGTTTATGTCGGTTTTTTACGGATTTCAGTTTCGATTTCAGAAAATCAAGTAATAAGGCGAAATTCAGGGGTGGTCAGAAAAACAAACTGGGTTTATCGCAGCAAGTCACCAAACTTGGAAAATTCGGTGTGGCTTCATCCTAAGTCCAAAAATTCTAATTTTTGGATATGTTATTCCTTTATGTATCTAGGTTATCCAAAATTTTACGAATCTTGATTCCAACTTCAGAAACTCAAGTTAAAAGCTAAAGTACATGGGCTATCCAAGTGAAAAACTGGGCACATGGGCAGCAAGTTGCCCAACTTTAAAAATTCGGATCGGTCTCATCTTAAGTCCTAAAATTCTAATTTTTGGATATGTTACTCTCTTATGTGTCTAGTTTACCTAGAAATTAACGAAACTTGATTTTGAATTACAGAACTCAACTTATAACTAATTACGTTTGACCTGTCCAGAAACCATTTCAGGTTAACTTCACTACTCAATTTCCTTATTTGTCATCTTACTTAATACTTCTTAATTTGACAACTCCCAACAGATTTTTCTATTATTATGAACACTCTTAATTACGCCTAAAATCTACTTATTTATCAACTTAATCTAGGTTATACATTTTTTCGAATACTTGGCGTGCAACATGTCCATTTAAACACCATTACCACAACCTACAATTGTGTTACCCTCTCTAATCTCAAAATCATATTTCAACAAACTCCAGCATTCATCCAACAACTTAATTTTAGTATTTCAACACCCAATTAAAGAATTCTCATTTTCTAAACAACACCTAGTGTTTCCTTAACCAACGCATCAAACTCACACTTATTATTTTTCTACTAATGATAACTCCTTAAGCATTATTATTTCAAACACATATATTCACACCATCAAAATCTAAATTTAAAATTACAAAATGAAATTACTTTACCTTGGATCAACTTGCTTTTCCTCTCAACCCACTTTCTAGAGCTTGATATCCCTTTCTTAGCTTCTTGTTGGTTGGTTTGGATTGATCCTTCTTAAATTTTGTTAAGAAAATGGCTTTTCTTCTTCCTCTCTTCTTCCTTTCTTCTTCTCCTCTCCCTCACGTTCTTTCTTCATTTCTTTACTCATTTGGATGAAAGAATAGTGACCGTTTTATACTAGGGCCAATGATTTCATATTTTCCTTCTTGAATTAATTGGTTCTTTCTAGAGAAGTCTAGGGGGTTTGAGAGATATCTTAAGGTTATTGGGCCACTTATAATTATTGGACCCAAATGAGAAAGATTTTGGGCTTATGAATCAAAGTGGATATTTCCTTTTTTACTCTTCATTCACGTCACTGTGTACATGCCCTGGATAAATGGCCAAATTCGACCCAATTCCCCTCAATATTTGGGAACATAATTGACATCAAAGTTGTAGATATAAGGCTTATCTTTCCGACGATATAAAATTCTTAAAAAACGGAGATCGTACGAGAATGTTATGCCTGAATTACCAAGGACTGTTCGTGACTCAAGAGTTGCCCTCATTGTCTCGTCCATCTAAGGCCGACGGGTGCGTCACATCCTTTCTTTCTGAGCGAATCTCTTCGTTACATTCTTGGCTAAATTCTGTATCGGAACTATAAGGAAATTACCGAATACCCGTAAAGTAATTTCGGGAGCATATGCATACTTGAACATGATTTATATCATGTATCAGACCTTCCATAGTAAAAAAGTTGTCAAAATTACCGAGTGTTATACTACCACAGATATTGCAACAATGATACGTGAAGAAAATGTTGACTGTATTGCACAAATTGGTGGAGAGTACATAAATGGAGATAGAATCAAGCACATCTCACCTAAATTCTTCTATACTCATGAGATCCAATAGAGCAAACAAATTGATGTCAAGCAAATACGTTAAACCGATAATTTTGCTGACTTATTTACGAAAGTTTTATCGACATTAACATTTGAGAAACTCATACATAGCATTGGCATGAGTCGGCTGAGTAAATTATCCTGATGATATCTTTTGAGTTTGAGCTTTTCATTAGGAGAACATATTCATTGATGTGACACAAGTGCATTGTACTCTCTTTCCTTCGACCAGGTTTTGTCCCACTGGGTTTTATTGATAAGGTTTTGATGAGACAATATTATCACGTCCAGAAGTCGAACAATATGTGAGATTAAAATAGTAAGGCCCAAGGGGACATGTTGTAAATATGTAGTGTGATCCCCACTACTCTAATCTTAAAAGCAATCTATTAACAAGAATAGAAAATAGAGAATAAAATTCTTTCAAGTAAAAAAAATGCATGCCCATTAGACCCGACATTTGATACCACCATTTACCAGTGATTTCATAATCGGACCCATGATTTTATAACCAAATTAATGATTGAATCGGTTATTTAAAATATTTAATGGGTCTTTATTTTACCAATTGAGCCGTTTCAAAATACAACAAAATCGTATGATATTATTAATAGTTTTAATTAATTAAAAAATATAAACAAATATTAAATGTTTATTTTTGGTTTTACAAAAGAAATTTAAACCGATCCGGTCCAGAATTAACCGATTTTTTAAAGACCTGTTTTTGGGTTTCATCGGACTGGACTCATGGCTGGATCCCGATTAGACCGGTTCAACTAACTGGTTCGATTCGGTTTTCAAAACAATGTTATTTACTTATATTATGCAATATCTTTAACCGACAAATATGGGTTCTTCAATAAGTTTCAAAAGTTCTAAAAAACACCCAAAGTAATCCATTCATTATGCAAAACATCAAACAGTCATCACTAAAGTAGAAACTATAATTTGATAAAATGATAACAAATGCAAAGAGTATTGCACATAACAGTCAACAGTGTGAATCAAGTTCAGAATAAATTGATTTCACAGTAAAATCATCGAGGTTCATCATTGGCGTACAATGTTTATGCCTCCATGAGTGTGGCTTCCAGTGACGGAACGCAAATCAATTTCTGCCTGAGGACATACAGGTCATTGCCGGCCATATTGGGAAAACGTGTTGTTCTGAGACGGAGGCATTGGTGGTGCCCTGGGTTTTGCATACTCTGCAAATATTACCCAACCATCAAGATACTGCAAAACACAAAACAAGAAATCAGTTCACAGAAAATAAGAAAAGGAAGGAGAAAAAATGCAACCATTATCATCGATAAGATAATTACAGTTGGTGACATGACAAAGACTGAAAAGAAATTAATTGCATTCCTAAAAGTATCTATGGATGCAACATGTTTGAAGAACTTTGCACCTTCCTAAATCCTACCCTTGAGGAATAAATTCTAGCTTATTTGGAAACACGGGCTTCTCAATTAGGGCATCAATCCCAAATGATTGGAAACAGGTTTATAATCCATGCAATATGCAAATAAGGCCTTATATCCTAAGTTGCAGGGACACGGACACAAACACAGACACGGAAACAAACACGGAAACGGACACGGATACAATAAACAACCAGTTTCTAAAAAATTAGAACACGGACATGTTAGAGAAACGTTAAATAAAATCAAATAAGTATATTTTTTATAATTAATTATTTGAAATAAATTTATAATATACATATAAACATAAATATAAAATAGTTGATTTAAAGAACTATAAAAAATTCAAAATCAAAATATTTTTTCTATTTTTTAAAGAATAATTAACCGGAAACGTTAAGAACACGTTTTCTCAAGTGTCCTTCAAGTATTGGTGTCCGAAACATTTCGGACACGGATAAGGAAGGCAAAACAAGGTGTTCGTGCTTTCTAGCTTATATCAACTCACCTTGCCATCCATGCCCTCTATACCTTTTGCAGCGTCTTCTAAGGTAGCATAATTTACAAAACCAAAACCCCTGGAATATCCAGATTCCCGATGTTTCATTACTTTAGCTGCAAACAGCAAAAGAGATTAGTTAGTAGTCCGCAAAGGTGAAAAAAAATTAAACTTTGAGAGGCAGAACATACCATGAACCACTTCACCAATTTAGAAAAGGCTTCCCTGAGGTTTTCATCAGTTGTGCGCTTACTGAGACCTGATTTTTTTTAAACATCAATCCCACGCATGTAACATCAACAATTGATAGATAAATTATCATACAAGGGTAGAAGTCGATTAATCTTATCACCAACAAATATGCCTCACCCACTATCAGTGTTCAAAAAATCGGCTAGGAGGCCCTCACCTAAAATCATTCATCTAGACAGTCTGCGGGTCTAGGCGGGTTCTAAGCGAGTGCAGTCGGGTTCTAGGCAGGCAAGTTAAAAAATTATATTATTGGTATCATATCTGATCCAAATCCAAATCCATTTTCTATTTTATTTAATCATAAAATCGAAAATATAAGACACTGATTAGATCAAACAAGACTTGTAGTAATTACTGAATTGATCAATTAAAACTGCTTAACACCACCTATTCCGTCCGTCTAGGCGCCGCATAAAAGGACTAGGCGCTAGGCATTCCCTCACGCCCGACTAACGCCTAACGTTTTTTAGAACATTTCTCACTATGAAACTCTCATGGGTCTCAAGTAAATTGACAAGCTTGTACTAACCTAACCAAACAAAACAAAACCTATGGGTTGACTACGTAGATCTTTTAACGCCAATGTACTATATCTGAAATCATTGATTCATCAAACTCCATAAAACCTAGGTCTCTTTTTATGGTTTCTATCCATGTCAACTCTGCCTATGCTAAGGTGTTCCAACTTGACATAGTGTTTAAGTTGTAATATATTTTCCTTAGCCGGTCCCAAACACGGATAAAAGATGAGTGTTGTGTTATACCTCAACAGCCAATGTTAAACTCGTCTAAATTTTTATGGCATGGATCCTAGACATATTTCTAATAAGACTTCACATGTACTAACATAGAAAAACCAATGTTTAAGCACTCAACTAATTATAAAATTATTAAAGATCACAAAACATCCTTTAAAAAAAACCAATAACATTGCCACATCCAAAATATGTAACCGAACATGTTTTCTCTCTGCATCAAAAGCAGGGAAAACAACAAAACAATTACCTTTCAAAGCCCAAATTGACAGCCTAGTGCAGTATCACCTAAAACGCAACATTAGACAGATATTTTCCCAGTAGAGTACTATACGGTATCGATACGTTGAATGTAAATAACTTGATAGATCATTACACTACCCAAATAGAGAACAGATGGTATACAGAAGTGAAGAATAAAGGAGACAGTCCCCGAAATGAAATAAATTGAAAAACGTTCTAAAAGAAAATGGAAACTATATAATCCCTCACAAGAAAAATATCAAAGCTGATAAAAAAGATACAGACCAATGAAAAAAATCAAAAGAGGCATGGAAAAGAAACAAAAGGGGAACACGAATGAGAAAGCAGTCCTTCAGAAGAGTTCGGCAAAATTATTGTAGTTGTAGAGTTTACAAAGGTAAAATTCTTATGTTGATCATTGGTAGATATCTCAAGCTTTTGTATAAAACCAATGCAGGACAAGAAACAGCCATACTGACTACGATTCAGAAACCATAAATAATGCAATCAAAATGACCATACCAAAAATCAAATAAAACGAACCAGAGCTAACATATAGCGAAACTTCAAATTATGGAAATCCTTTTATTGTTTGGATGAATACGCACAAATTTCTTTCAAAATAAGCCAGATATATAATCCAAATCAGATGAAAATCTTAATAGGCAAAAGCTCCCCACCCATTGTATGAAAGAGTAAAGAGTATAAGAAGTCATACTCATACATCACACATGAAGCGCAATGAGAGAGTTAAGCAAGTTTTAGAACCAAGTTTTACTTTATTGTGTGCAATAACAAAATTTAGGCTCAGTTTCTAAGCTTGGCCACTACAGTACAGCAGTCCCAAACTGGGCCTAAGGTTATGCTTATAGCTTATGAAACGGTTGTATCACGCAGGGTATGGGGAAACAGAAATGAAACTGTTTCCAGGGTTCGAACATGTCACCGAGTAGATAACAATTTAACACTTGACCACCACCACATTATCCATGACCTGAGTGCTTATCACTGATGTGCCTTTGGTTAATTTCGAAAACGGGAAAACACACAATATTTCTATACAAATTAAGTTATCAATCATCCACCCACATAACCACTGACAATTGTCACACAAAAATTGTGTAATAAAGACATATCAACTCAATCCCAAACATACCCCTAAACCGAAAAACAACTGAACCAACATCAATTACTAAGCAACGAGTTGAATTGATTCCAAATTTACCTTTAATCCAAAAAAAAACCAATAAATAAATAAAATTTTGACACCTAATCTAATCTTCAAATAAGCAAATACGAAACGAAAAATGAAAGATTTTTATAGTACCGGAGACAAAAAGGTTGGTGCTTGGCTCGGCCTGAGGTCGCTGCTGAGCCTCCGCATTCGGCGGAGAGTTGAAAGAAGGAAAAGGATATGTGGAAAAAAGTCGCCGTAAGCCGCGAGGAGCCACTGCCGCCGCTCTCGAAGCCATCATGGTTTAAGCTTAAACCCTTGATACGATTTCAACCTCATTTATATATATAATTTATTTTAATGAAGTGACGGGAATTTCCTCCGTTGTAAGTCGGTTGGATTCTTGGAAATGTCCGAATTAGAAAGTGGGATGGAGGGCAATTATGTCTCAGTTCGGTTCGGTTCCTGAATCGAATCGAACCATCTGGTTCTACGATTTTAGGAAGCTGGAATCATAACCGAATCGATTTTGAACCAGTTCGGTTACAGTCCTAGTTTTTTAGAATCGTAGAATCGGACAAACCGAAATCGAACCGGAAAAATCAGTACAATTACTTATTTTTTAGGGGAAAAATAAAAAAATTTGGTTTGATTCATGTTCCGAACCGAATCGGAACCGGAATGAACCTTAAGGTTACGGTTCCAAATTATGTGGAACCGTAACCGAGCCAAAATGGGTTTCGGTTCGATTCCGATTTTAAAATAGGAACTGGATGGAACCGTAACTTTAAAATTTCATGCGATTAAGTTCCGGTTCGGTTACGGTTCTGAATCGGAACCATGACCGGGTCTAGCCTTGAATCTCTCTTTTTGCCACTCCAGTTTCGGAAATATGGGCTACGGAAATTGGGCTAAATGTTAGACATGAGCCATTGTGAAGTGAAATTATTTATGCACTACTTCCAGTAAATTATCTCTGCATTACCTTTAGTTTAGCAAATTATTCTATTTTAAATTAATAAAATAATATTTTTTATTATAAATACATACATTATAATTAAAGTTTTAATGAAAAATACAAATTTCTACTAAAATTTTTAATTTTTAATTTTTGAAACATTGAAATATATTGATATTTTGTTTTTTTTTTTAAACTCACCCTGTGGATGCTGATTTTCTTCTGAGGTCCACAATTGAGAATTTGTAGTATGGGGCACTAGCGATCCAGCAAATCAAACGTTGAGTGAGCGAGGAGTGACTACCCACCGGTGTGGTGGGTGTCGTAGGCACTCCGACGCTCAAGTCAGTAGTTAAGACAAACGGAAAATAAGGAAGAGCAAAGTTTAGGGTTACCTTGACCCCCGTAGACTACCTTGAGGGCGGTGGGCCGATGTTTAGAGGGAGAAATGCTTTGATAGCTCAAATGAGAATGCTCCAGCTCCAGAAGAAATCACTCTCTTTCTATTGTGGATTACCTCTTCCTTTTATAAGACCTTTGATTCGTGTGTGCTCATTTATTCTTTTGTCCGTTGGAATATAAAAAAACGGCCAATTTAATGGGGGGAGTTATGAGTTCAGGCGTTTTCTGGTTTGGTAATTGATGAGGCTATTTTGGTCAAGTATTTTCTTGAGTATGGGCTTATGAGATCTCTTGGTCCAATATCGGTTTACAAATTGGCCTTCTCATAGGGTTTTGGGTTTTTAGTAATTGGTGTTTGGCCTTGTGGTCGGTCGGAAGTGAAATGATGATTTTACCCCTGGGCCCAAATTTGGCCCATACAATTTGTCTCATACTCTCTAAGTCAATGAGTCATTGTCTTGGAGAGTAATTGTCGTGCATGTTTGTCTAGGGTAAGACCATAGTACGTAGGCGTTCCAGAGCGCTGATGTCGCTTGTCGTCTGGATCGAAGTATCAACCAGGCAGCAATGGGGAATGTTCCCAGTCGAGTGAGCCTGTTGAGGTTCAGGATCATCCCCATACTACATATCAAATGACCAAAGGAGTTTCCCAGGTTGTCTAGACCAGATGAAGGTCAGGTTTTGAATTTGACTCTACATGAGCCACGGGGAATGTTCCCATTCGACTGAACCAAATGAAGGCCAGGTCTTGAACTTGATGTTGGACAATTATGACCCATAGCATCACTATTTGTACAGATCATGGTGTTGTTGTACAAATTAACTATGTGACAAAGGAAATTGCTCTTTTATCATTTGTAATTAGATTACCAAGATATATAAATGATAAAAGGTCCTTATGATTAGTTCAGGATTGAGATGATATGAGACAGTATCAATCCACGAAGGTTTAATCATTAAATATCCCTAGTCGTAGTATTATCGAGATTGGACATCGATAATGCGGAATAGACTAGTATTACACTTGTGCGTGTTGTGGGAGCATAACTGCATAGTTCTCATATATTTGGGTATTGGATACTCATGCAAGTGTAATAGGAGGTTGTGTTTACCGATGGTACGGAAACAGCTTCGCTCTGGATAGACCTCTCAGAATTCCATTGGTAGTATGACTATGTGTCTATGGAAGTCCGAATCAGGGTAGTGTATGTGTCTATGGAAGTCCGAATCAGGGTAGTATGACTATGTGTCTGTGTACGCCTCTTCTGGGTATATTGAGAATCGTAGTGTATTGGGTGTGATGTCAAGATGGAAGTATCACTCCAGTCATAGTGGAGATGATGATCACGTAGGATACGGAACTGGTGCTCTTTTATGCTGCAGCTATCGGGATATTATGACTAGGTCATGTTTATCCGATTATAGAGACTAGTTACCAGAGATCTGATATGTGCTTCGTACGGGGCAGACACAATTACAGCCCCAGGCCTAGCACGTGACATCCGATACTGGATCGCAATACGCAATACTACGTATACTACATCTGATAAAGATTACATATTCCTTTAAGAATATTTCTGGAAAATTGGGTAGGCACGGTGTTTTGCTAGAAGCCAACCATGTCTTGTAAATCGGTAAAAGCGTAGTACTAGGTACGTACGTGTTCGGATAGTCCGATGACCGGATTTACTGCCAACATATCCGGGGATCTCATGGGTCGCTTCCCGAAGATTCACCAATGACGTATGACTCGCACATTATTAATCTGGGATTAATTAGATGAGAGAGAAAATTAATCTGGGATTAATAACGGAGATATTTTATCTGGGATAAAATATTATTTAAAGAGAGAGAACGATTAATTTGGAATTAATCGATAAAATAATATATTCGATATATTATATGAAATTGGATTTCGATGCAGAATTTTAATTTGGGCGAACGAGTTAATTTAGAATTAATTTACTAGCGACGTAAATAGTAATTTTACTAGACATAATTATTTAATTAAATTTGATTTAATTATGTCGTAATGGAAAATTCGTTAATTCGAAATTAGCGAACCCGAGCCCGGGAGTGTTTGCGGGCCACTAGCATTTCGAATTCAAGTGCGGCCCACAAGTCACATCAAGCGTCAAATCACTAGTCAACCAAGTGATGGAAGTCACATCACTTTGAGTGAAGTGATGCTTATCATCATTGATTGATGTGAATAGAGATGTGAATTGTTGTAGGCATTTATTGCCATTTTGGCTCCAAAATATTGTTTGACTTTTTTGAAAGGTATATACATAATTTTGGAAAAACATTTTTGGTATTAGTTTTTTGGAAAAACAAAATACAACACACAACTTCATCTCTTTCTTCTCTCCTCACATTCGACCAAGGGCCATTTCTCTCTCAAATTTCTTGCCAAAACCGAGAGTTGGAAGAAGGCATAAGTGAGGATTTGTTGCAAATTTTCACAAGTGCTAGCACACTTTAGGAGTCTTACAAAGGTGATAGGGAAATCCATCTATGAGCATGGAATGCACTCTTAAAGCTTGGAGCTTGAAGAACACAAATGGAGCACAAAAGATGAGCTTTGCCGTGAGCACCTTGGAGGTAAAGCTTGAAGAATTTTTGTTGTTCCTCGCATCGCAAAAGCCGATCATTGTGAGTATGATTCCGCCATACTTCTTTATTGTATTCACATATTTTCATTGCTTGAATGATCTTGGGACTATAGTAGAAACCCAACACTTGACTCTACATGAGCCATGGGGAATGTTCCTAGTCGACTAAACTAGATGAAGGCCAGGTCTTGAACTTGACTCTACATGAGCCATGTGGAATGTTCCCAGTCTACTGAACCAGATGAATGTCAGGTCTGAAACTTGACTCTACCTGAGCCATGTGGAATGTTCCCAGTCGACTGAACCTGTTGAAGGTCAGGATCATCCTCATAGTACGGGTCAAATGATCAGGGGAGTCTTCAATATCGTCTGGACTAGATGAAGGCCATGTCTTGAACTTGACTCTACATGAGCCATGAGGAATGTTCTCGGTCGACTGAATCAGATGAAGGTCCGGATAAACTCCATACTGTTGATCCATATTGTCGTGTCGAATAGAGGCAACACTTATGTCTATGATCATGAACATTGTTAGTACATATCACTGAATATTCATACCTGTTGTTTCGTGTCTCCATCGAATGGGCCATTTGGTGGTTCTTCAAACGTGTGCTATGTAGTTTGAAGATTGGGTAGTTTGAACTTTTTGATAGAATTTTGGGGTCCATGAGGGTTTTCATTCCATTGGACCCGATGAAGGTCTATGAGAGATTATACACCACTAGACCTGATGAAGGTCCAATAGAGTCTTCACTCCACTAGAACTGATGGAGTTCCAAGAGAGTTTTCACTCCACCATACATGATGAAGATCTATGAAGGTATTCACTTCTCATTCCATTAGACCTGATGAAGGTCTATGTGGGTTTTCGTTCCTCATTCTACAAGATCTGATAAAGGTCAACGAGGGTCTTCAATCCTTATTCTACAAGACCTGACAAAGGTCAATGAGGTTCTTCATTCCCCACTCTACAAGACCTGATAAAGGTCAATGGGGGTCTTCATTCCTCATTCTACAATCCTCACTCTACAAGATCTGACAAAGGTCAATGATGGTCTTTATTCCTCATTCTACAATCCTCACTCTACAAGACCTGAAAAAGGTCAATGAGGGTCTTCATTCCTCATTCTACAATATCATATATGTAGTGTCGAATGGGATCTTTAACGAGTGCTAAGCTTCACATGGTAGTGTCGACTGAGATCCTTAACAAGTGCCAAGCTTCACACGTGTAATGTCGAATGAGACATCCTCCTCATACTGAGTCTCCATACATGTAGTGTCGATTGGGACATCCTCCTCATGGCGAGTCTTCATTCGTGTAGTGTCGACTGAGACATCCTCCTCAAGCTGAGTCTCCATATATGTAGTGTCGACTGACACATCCTCATCATGCCGAATCTTCCTTCGTGTAGTGTCGACTGAGACAAATGGTCTTACTGATCTTTGAGGAAGGCTATTCACTCCCAAGTTATCATAGCTCTTTCCTTTCAGATTGTCTCCAGTCTACGACTAGGTTTGACCTTTACTCGTTGGGTATTAATTGGTCTTCATGAGATTTTGGTCGACTGGACTTGATAAAGGTCTATGAGAGTCTTTAGTCTACTGTACTTGATGAATGTCAATGAGAGACTACACTTCACTAGACCTGATGACGGTCCAAGAGAGTCTCCACTCCATTATACCAAATGAAGGAACATGAGAGTACGTTCGAATGGATCCGATGAACGTCCATGAGACTATAGTCGACTAGAACTGATGAAGGTTCATCCATGTAGTGTGGAGAATATGACTATCCTTACATGTCGTATGGATGAGATAACAATTCTTCCTTGTAGTCTGGAGTTGATGGCCATCCACATTGTCATATGGAGAATATGACAATCTTTCCATATAGTCTGGAAGAGATAGCAATTCATTTATGTCGTATAAAGGAGATGACAATCCTTCCAAGTACTATGAAAGAGATGGCAATTCTTTTATGTAGCCTGGAGTTGATGGCCATCCACTCTGTCGTATGAAAAATATGACAATCTTTCCATGTAGTCTGGAACATATGAAATTCCTAATGAATACTTCTTGGTCGATTGGGTATGCTGGGGGATTATGAGGGCATTCTCATGTCGACTAGGAGAAGTATGTCGATTGGGTCTGATGATGGTTTTGTAAGGGATATGCCCTATACCCAACTTATGAATGGGCTATATGTACATGTATTTGTAATATTTTTCATTAATTAATAAAATGGAAATCTTTATTATATGTGTCCTATATAAATTATATGAATCATCAAACACTGTAATAAAGCCCTTGGAGTAATAAAATGATGGCTTCCACGCCTTATGAGAATCATTTCTCTCAAACATTCCTAGTCATAGTTTTGTGAATAATTTGGGCGTTCACAAAACGGAGAGAGTAGCATGATGATATGATCCGTCCTTAAGTGGGGTAGCTGATCTCATAGGCTACTAGCGGAGATCTGTCCGCTTGGTGTATCACATGGATGCATGAGTTGCTCGTGTCAATCGAACTGACCACCGAAAGTTTTCACATGGGGTGTTTATCACATGTGTCTGTGAGAACTTTCATGTATCGATTGTATGACTAGTCCTTAAACTTGAGGTCTTTACAATCTTATGTGTGGATCAAATAACTTTGACATTCTCCTTCCCCGGTTCAAAAGATCTGATCTTAAGGGTATGATTGGGTCATTTTTTGAAACACATGAAGTTTGTAAAGATACAACAGAGAATCGCCACTCTCTCAGATAATATTTTCTTATAAGAGTAGTATTCCAGTTTGCGGATTGATATGTGTGATCAGTGCTTGAGACTGTGGCCGCAACGGAAGAATCATGTGAGATTCTTGGGTAAGCACGATTCATGACACTATCAACATCATACCTTTGACCATATGGGTAGACACTTTCCATACCCTAGGTCAAAAGGTGGGGATACAGTGAGACGAGGGACCGTATCATATGTAAATCGCATACATAATGAGTATAAATATTTCCTTCTCATTTGGGGGCATTGGCATGTTGCTAGATGTCAACCTTGGTCATTGAAATCGAACGACCATCTGATCGGAGGATAATTTATGTTCGATTAAATTATCACGATTCATTTCATGTCCAACTTGAGGGGAACCCAAAAGGTCACACACAACAAAGTCGAAATCAATGGTTAACAGTGCATAATACAAATTTAACAGCATATATGATTGCCGTATGAATTGTTCATAAATGGTTCAATGTATTTAATTATTGAACATATCATTTATGAGGTTCCATAGTGGCTTAGGGATTGATGAATGACGATAGATGCACTTTGGGAATTGGAATAAATAAATAAAATAAAATAAAAAAAGCGCGGATGGCGCTTCATTTTTTTATATTTTATTTATTTGTTATTTGTTTTGAATTCCAATTCGTCCCAAACTCTTATTAAGGTTTTATAATCTCATTAAACCACTAAATTAAGATCCAATGGCTAAGATTAAATTAGCATTTATCCCACATCAGATTCTTAATTAATTTTGTTGTCTTTGGAGCACCTATATAAACCCAAAAAATTCTTTACAAATTTTTACACCAAAACCTTTCAGATCTTTGGTTTATATAAGTGAGCAACTCTAAAGTTTAAAGAGTAAGCCACTGATTTTGAGGATCCTTAAGTCTAATTGACTAGAGGAATCTCAAGTTAAAAGTTTTGAGGTATTTGCCTAGGCTAGTACCAAGGGCAAAATACATGTGCACTCAAGGCGTAGTCTTGCCGTTGAGTTTTGGCTTTGGTGTGTGCACCTTTGGAGGCCACACACTTGGGTGGCTCTTTGGAACGTAGAAGAGATTGCTGAGTTCGAGAAAAGCTTGTAGATTGGAGGGAGGACTGGATGAGTCTTTGGTTCAAGTAAGTCTTTTTCTTTCTTTATTTTAATTAGAGATCTTATGATAGTTAGCATGTTTAGGTTTATGTTTTTTGTATGTTTTATGAGTTTTTTTATGCTTAGAATATATAGTAACATGCCTAGGCTTGTAGAATAATAAAAACAAATGGGTCTTGGGCAAAGGGATAGCAGCATCATAATTTTTTAATTTTCCGCTGCGCACTCGCGGCCGCTTCCCAACAGTGGTATCAACGCGCCGTTTTTGTTTTGATTAGTTCTCTCTCATTTGAACTCGAAATTGGGTGTGTAAAAGTTCGTTGGAAATCTAACACCCTGAACTTACTTTTAGGCACATGTTTTGCATGATTGGGTTAAGATTTGAATTGTGAAATTACATTTAAAGTTCACGCATATGTAAAAAATGTGAATAGTAAATTTATTTTAATAAAATAAAATGCAATATCATAATTAAATATTAATCAAAGTTATTTAATGCCTAAAATAATTCCAACATATTAAAACTCATATGCTTGATGATTCTATGTATGATTAGAATTGGCATGATTATTTTAGGGTGCAAGCATCTAGAGACTTTCTAAGGAAATATAGAGTGTATTGCTTATCCCTTAGCTAAGTAATTATTCCATGATGAACTTAGAGATTTATTACATTTAAGGCTAATAAATATAAATCACTTGTTTATAATAAAATATATTATAAAAGATACAAGTGGGGTGGGACCAATGCGTTAATAAAACTTTCCAAACTAAAGTTAATTTAACCAAAGGTATTACTAGAGTTAGATAATGATTTGGTGTCTTCCTTCACTCACTACCTTTTTATAGCCAAAAGGAAAAGCTGTGAAGATATCTAGATAATCATTTACTCAAAGCTTACCTTAAAGCATATTTAAAGTGTTGGACTAATTTGGAGGATCTATTGTTTATTCCTGTCACCAAGGCAATAAGAGCCTAAGAGGTAAGGGTATTTAAGAGAGTTCGCTCCACCCTCCCTCTGGGGAATTTTCAATGGAGGAATCCATTTGACAGTTATTCACTTAAACTTGCTAAAATCCTAAATAATAATTTAAGTTTAAAATTTGCCTCCCATTGTAAAGTATTGACCCAAAGGGCTTAAACCGTATTGGCAGAACTAGGCTTTACCAGACTGACCAATACCAATTTGTCCCTAAATCATAATATTGACAATGATTTGACTTTTCTGAGTCATAAGACGCAGCGACCCTTAGGTGCGGTCTTATAACTTAGTGGCAAAGATTGAGTGTCCATAAGGACTAGCATAAGCTATGGCATGTTTGATTGTCTAACCCAATGATCAAGGAATTGTGATTTATATCATAAATTGGTTGGGAACCTACCTAATTATCGTATTTTATAACGACCGGCCCTAGTCGAAGTTATGAAATGATGATAATGAGATCCTTGCCCACAAGAAATCCATCATATTGGGGTTGATGTGATTTGCTTAAAATTTTAAAAACAATTGAGTGGGAGCAACTTCATAATATTAAATGCCCATATTATTATGAAACATTAATGAAAACATATTCCTAATTTTAATATTTTCTCCTAACATGTGGGTTAAAATATTTTACAAACATTCAAATGGAAAACAGAGTATCACTTCGTTCCATCCTTGATGAGCATAAGCTCAAAGGGGACAACTACAATAACTGGTTTAGAAACCTTAAAATTTTCTTACGATAAGAAAAGATTTTCTATGTTCTTGAAAGACCATTTCCCCCTGAACCCGCAGAAGATGCTGACCAAAATACATTTGATGCTTGGAAGAAACACGTCGATGATGATGAACAAGCAGTTTGCATAATGCTTGGCTCTATGTCAGACGAACTTCAGAAAGCTCACGAAGATATTGATGCTCAAACCATCATCTTTCACTTGAAGGAGTTGTATGCAACTTCCGTTCATACCGTGAGATTCCAAGTGCCATAAGCCTTATTTCAAACAAGGTATAAGGAAGGATCTGTTAGTAGACATGTGCTTAAGATGATTGGCCACATTGAAAAATTGGCCAACCTCAGGTTCATCATGGATCATGAGATAGGTCACCATCTAATTCTTCAGTCCTAACCAAAAGACTTCTCTAACTTTATTATGCAGTTTCATCTGTCTAATAAAGAAGCTACTTTAGCATAATTGTACAATCTGATAAAGCAAGCAGAGAATGACTTGAAACCGGAGCTTAAAACCTCCGTCATGCTTACGGGTACGGACCTGAAGCCACGAGGCCCAAAGAAAAATAAGGGCAAGGCCAAAGCTTCATATCACCTAAAGCCCAATGGTAAGGTGGAGAAAAAAAAGGAAATGGGAAATGTTTCTTTTGTGGAAAGAAAGGTCATTGGAATAAAGACTGCAGATCCTTGAAAGCCAAGGAAGCTAGGGAAGCCCAAGAGGCCAAGAAGCCCAATGCTTCATATACGTTGTATATGATTGAACTATATTCTCAAAACTCTGAACCTTCTACTTGGGTGCTTGACACAGGTTGTGGGACTCACTTGTGTAACAATGTGCATGGCCTGAGAAACAGTAGGAGACTCCGTCATGGGGAGGTTGACTTACGCATAGGTAATGGAGAAAAACTGGCTGCATTGTGCGTGGGGACTTATTCATTAGTTTTGCCGAATGGTTTAGTTTTAGACTTAGAAGATTGTATTTATGTACCTTCTCTAGTAAAGAACATCATTTCAATTTCTTCTTTATGTAATAAAGGCTTTTCATGCCTAATAAGTTGTAATGAATGTTCTATTTATTTCAATGAATTAAAATATGGAGATGGTAATTTGAATAATGGTATCTATGTCTTACAAACTAACAAAGGATGTTCAACCTCTAATATATACAACGTTAACTCGAATAATCTCAATGAATCACTTCTATGGCACAGTCGCTTAGGTCATATCAATGAAACAAGATTAATTAAGCTACATAAGGATGGGTATTTCAGACTCTTCAAATATGAACCTTATGGAACTTGTGAGTCTTGTTTACTTGGTAAAATGACCAAATTACCCTTCAAAGGTAAAAGACAGCATGCAGCGAATACATTAGAACTCATACACTCTGATGTATGCGGACCAATGTCAGTCATTATTAGAGGTGGATTCTCCTACTTCATTACCTTTATCGATGATCACTCGCGATATGGGTATGTGTACCTTATGCGGTACAAATCTGAAGCCTTTGAGAAATTCAAAGACTTCAAAGCTGAAGTAGAAAACCAGCTTAATAAAATTATTAAGTCACTAAGGTCTGACCGAGGTGGTGAATACTTAAGCGTCAAATTTCAAGATTACTTGAGAGAAAATGACATTATTTCCCAGTGGACTCCTCCGGGAACTCCACATCATAATGGGGTCTCCGAAAGGAGAAATCAGACATTATTAGATATGGTCCGATCAATGATGCCAGACACGGATCTACCTCTTTCATTTTGGGGTCTTTCTTTAGAAACTGCAACACTACTACTAAACCAAGTTCCTTCCAAGACTGTTATTCAAACACCATATGAGTTATGGTCTGGGAAACGTCCTAGTCTTAGTTATCTAAGAGTTTGAGGATGTGACGCATATATTAAGCTCACACAAACTAACAAATTGGATGATAGAGCAGTTAAATGTAAGTTTGTAGGATATGTCTTGAACTCAAGAGCATACATGTTCTACGTCCCAAATTAACAAAGAACATTTGTCTCACGAAATGCTAAATTTCTAAAGAATGAATTCATTCTCAAGAAATATAGTGGGAGTACACTTGACCTCGATGAGGTACGAAAAGAACAAACTAACATAGAACTAAACCTCAGGCCCCTCAAAAGGGCAGCGACGGAACAACCACAAGGTTATGAACTTAGAAGGTCTGGTAGGGAAAGATATGAGCCTGAAAGATATAGTTTCCATATTGATGAGGAACATGATCAGGTCATTGATAATGACGATCCCACTAGTTATGACGAAGCAATGTGTGACATTGATTCAGTCAAGTGGCTTGAGGCCATGAAATCCGAAATAGACTCTATGTATCAAAATTAAGTATGAGACTTGGTGGAAGCACCTGAAGGGATAAAACTCATAGGCTGCAAGTGGATTTACAAGCGTAAACCTGATGTAGAAGGCAACATCCAAACCTATAAGGCTAGGTTGGTGGTGAAAGGTTATAGACAAATCCAAGGAATTGAATATGACGAAACCTTCTCGCCTCTTGCCATGATAAAGTCTATTCGAATTTTACTGGCACTAGCTGCACACTTTGATTATGAGATTTGGCAAATGGATGTCAAAACAGCTTTCCTTAATGGGAACCTCGTAGATGAAGTCTATATGACACAACCTGAGGGGTTTGCATCTAAAGATGATCATAATAAAGTATGCAAGCTTAAACGATCCATTTATGGACTCAAGCAAGCCTTCATAAGTTGGAATATACGATTTGATGAGATAATTAAAGAATTTGACTTCATCAAAAATATAGACGAGCCTTGTGTTTACAGGAAAAGTAGTGGGAGTGCTGTTGTATTTCTTGTATTATATGTCGATGACATATTAATCATCGGGAATGATATTCCCATGATGCAAGCCACCAAGTAATGGTTATCTCAGAATTTCTCCATGAAAGATTTGGGAGAAACAGCCTACATCCTCGGCATTAAGATCTACCGTAATAGATCTAAGAGGTTGTTAGGACTTTCTCAATCTACATACATAGATAAAGTTTTGAAAAGATTCAAAATGGAAGATTCCAAAAGAGGTAATTTACCTACTTGTCATGGAATCAAATTATCTAAAGAGAAATGTCCACATACTCCTTCAGATAGAGAGCGTATGAGTAGGATCCCTTATGCTTCAGCAATAGGATCGATCATGTACGCCATGCTATGTACAAGACCTGATGTGTCTTATGCTCTTAGCATAATGAGCAGGTATCAGGAAAATCCTAGTGAGCAACACTGGGCAGTTGTCAAAACAATCCTCAAGTATCTGAGAAGAACTAAGGATGTGTTTTTGACATACGGAGATTGTTCTGAGATGAAAGTCATTGGTTACTGTGATGTGAGCTTTCAGACCGATAGGGATGACAGCAGATCACAAACAGGATATCTGTTTACTTTGAATGGCGGTGCTGTCAGTTGGAAAAGCTCAAAGCAGTCAACTACAGCAGACTCCACCACTAAAGCCGAGTATATTGCAGCATCTGTGGCAGCTAAAGAAACAGTCTGGATAAAGAAGTTCATCACGGAGCTGGAAGTGCTTCCCGCGATAAAGAATGGCGTCACGATGTACTGTGACAACACGGGCGCCATTGCTCAATCAAAGGAACCAAGGTCCCACCAGAAATCCAAGCATGTACTCAGACGATTTCATCTCATCAGGGAGATTGTTGAGAGAAGAAATTATTATAGAGAAAATACACACAGAAGATAATCTTCCAGATTCTCTGACTAAAGGGCTGACTCAATAAAAGCATGATAGGCACACTAAAGAGTATGGTGTCCGGATTCATACTAGTTGGCTATAGTGCAAGTGGGAGATTGTAAGGGATATGCCCTATACCCAACTTATGAATGTGCTATATGTACATGTATTTGTAATATTTTTCATTAATTAATAAAATGGAAATCTTTATTATATGTGTCTTACATAAATTATATGAATCATCAAACACTGTAATAAAGCCCTTGGAGTAATAAGATGATGGCTTACACGCCTTATGAGAATCATTACTCTCAAACGTTCCTAGTCATAGTTTTATGAATAATCTGGGCGTTCACAAAGCGGAGAGACTAGCATTATGATATGATCCACCCTTAAGTGGGGTAGCCGATCTCATAGGCTACTAGAGGAGATCCGTCCGCTTGGTGTATCACATGAATGCATGAGTTGCTCGTGTCCATCGAACTGACCGCCGAAAGTTTTCACATGGAGTGTCTATCCCATGTGTCTGTGAGAACTTTCATGTATCGATTGTATGACTAGTCCTTGGACTTGAGGTCTTTACAATCTTATATGTGGATCAAATAACTTTGACATTCTCCTTCCCCGGTTCAAAAGATCCGATCATAAGGGTATGATTGGGTCATCTATTGAAACACATGAAGTTTGTAAAGATACAACAGAGAATCGCCACTCTCTTGGATAATATTTTCTTATAAGAGTAGTATTCCAGTTCGCGGGTTGATATGTGTGATCAGTGCTTGAGACTGTGGCCGTAGCGGAAGAATCATGTGAGATTCTTGGCTAAGCACGATTCATGACACTATCAACATCATATCTGTAACATCCCGCCTAAGCCAGGATGCTATCGACAGGAGACAGGCTAATCCTGCCTCCATAAGCCTCTGACTGTGACGAAATTTCGGCATGATATATTCGTAACATCATGTAACCTGGCCTACAACCAACATCCATTTACAACAATCAATGCAATCTAAGGGCCCATCTAATATGTAATGCAGACATATAAACACAATACAATCAGGGCTCCATGCCCGAAAATGCGTATATATAAAAACTTGTACAATATGATCTTATACAACTCAAATTCTACAACTAAACTCATAAACAACTTGACTCATACTACCCCCCAAGACCTGGTGACTGGTTGACTGCAACGCTTCTATCTGGCCCCTCAAGCTTTGGTGTCTGTGGTCGACCGATCAGGTCACCAACCTGCAAAACTCAAACACTGTAGTGGTGTGAGTCATAAGACTCAGTAAGTAACTATGCTCATTCCTTGAGCGTCAAATGCCCAAAACTTAATTTTGTTTCCATATTAACCTGCTTACTTATAAGGCCATTTTAAATATCTACAAAGTCTGAATTAGTTATCTAACTTATAACCATTTAGCAAAACACAATCTGCATTACTGATCTTTATTATCTGTTCACATACATACTTTAAATCATGATTCTTGTTTACACTTTCAAACATTCGTAACATACATCAAGATTTTATATTACCAATTTTTATATCAAAACCCATCATGCTTCCGCTACGCTACTCTAATTTCTCTTTATCTTTTGTACACTCAAAACTAATCTGGGTGAGATATTTATAATAACTATCTTTCTTTTATTTTCTTGAAATATCATCAAATCGGTTATTATAAAACATTCTTTCTATTCAAACATTCAATACATTATCGACACTCATGTATCCATATATATATATGTAATCATACTGTCATGTATTACCATTCATAAAAGATTCTCCTATACAAACATACAATTCATATCAATATCAATCATTTATGCATATAAATGTAATAATGCTATCATGCATTAATATCAGCTATATATAACTCAAATGATTCCTAAAATGTATGATTTATATGCATGATTTGTAACCTAAGTTCTGCCTTAACATGTTATGCTTTTATAAAATGCGTTTGGAAAATCTTTTCTGAAAAACTGTTTTCTGGAAACTGCTTTATGAAATCTGTCTTTCTGTAATACTATTTTCTAAAAACTATTTTTGAAAACTGCTTATCTGAAAACTGTTTCTGACAACTGAAGTATTTATCTGAAATCTGTATTTCTGAAAACTGAAATCTGTATCTGAAAACTGAAAACTTTCTCTGAGTTATGTGTCTCTGTCTGAAAAACTGGACGTATGAGGGCGTTACGTATCGTCCGTCCCCTCGTACGCCGATCTGGAGGCAGAAGTGCAAAACCATGACTTTGGGGCGTTACGTCCCGCCGTCCCCAAAGCATGCCACAACTGTCTCATAATCTGGGGGTCTAGGGCCGTGATATCTCACCGTCCTCCTAGCCATTCTGGAGGATCTGAGAGCGTCCCCTCAGTCCTCAACATGTGCACATGTCTCTGAATCCGTCAATTCCATAGTATCCGTCAATTCCAACTGAATCTCAAGTTACATACTGGGGTGAGGTTTTACCTCATGCCCCGAAAGCCACATAGTCATAATCTGTATCTTAAAACTATAAAGAAACCTTTCTGAAAAACATTTATTTCAAAAGAGTACACTTAAACTTTTCTTTTAAAAGTACATGAAATTCTTCTTTGTAACACTTGAAATCTCAAAGGTTATTCTTAGATTGTAATGCGTGTATATGCATATGTGCGAAGAAATGAACTATGCATTCTATTTCTTATATGCTTACATCTTAAGTCATCTCACATTCTACATACTTATACTGTTCACTATATACTTAATACACATCTATATCCTCATAACTTAGCTTACCTTCAAAACTTATCTTATTAATGGCTTACAGAACAATATAATGTATAGTCATATTCATACACACACAATCGAACACAACTTATCAATAATAAATATTTCAAGGACAACACATTACAAGTGAGAAAGAAATATAAATTACTTAAGCACTCAACTTTTCCCATTTGACAATAGACAATAATAATTTAGAGGAAGATTTAGAACGTTTCAAGTCACTCTAATCCACCAATTTCAGTCTATCATACACCAACCACCAATAGCAACCTTGCCTCTAACTGAACCCATTTAACCCTACCAGTAACCAACCTATTGTCAATTGGAAATTAACTTGCATCCACTGATTCTTTATAGCAACCACAGTCGCACTTCTAACTCTTTTCAAAATTCCCATGCCACAAAGTTCTATCTGTCGATGCTTCTGTCAATATCAATTTTAATACTACTAAGTGTAAATAAATTCCAATAGATGGATTAATAGAATTTACAATTTTCACCATTCTATGAAGTATGAAATATAATAGCATCCAAATTTATACACCAAATTAACTGAGTACTATTACTGAAAACACTAATACCACCCGAATCTAATAACAAATATAACAGTAATTAACAAAGTGAATGAAGCTAAAACATAAAGTAGGTGAATTTGCAACCTTGTCCAGACTACCCAAAAGCTGAAATCACTTCCTAATCCTTACTAACTTGCTGCCTTGTTCATTTAACTCAATTTAGCCTTTATAGGTATGTGTTCAAACACTACAATTACACCTTATCATGCTTAAGACTCAAGCAAAACTCAACACTTTTACTGCCGAAATCAACCTCCAAAACAGGACACCATTTCATCTATTCTACTGCCCAATTTCGAAATTTATTCTAGAACCCATATAACGAATTCAATCAAATTGAAGGAAATGAAAAACATAGTGTACTTACCATTTTTCCCAAACTGCAAATCCCCATTTTCTTCTCTTTAACAGCCACGACACAAAAGCAAGAAATAAACTTATTTCTCTTCTTTTCTCTTTAATAGCCATGACAAAAGCAAGAAACAAATTTGATTTTCCCTTTCAATTTCAAAGTCAAAATCAATAAAACCAAAAACCCCCAAATCCTAGGGTTTTATTTATTTTCCCCCAAATTTAATTCTTACTAATTTCTATCAATTTCATGCATATAATCGAATTAGATTCTCAAATCAATATGTTCCAACTCTTCATATTCATATAACTATTCATTTTCTCTATCAAAATAAGGCACATTATACACAACAACCTCAAGAAATATCAATGCTATAGTACTTACAGTTTGATACGCATCTAGAAACACCAAGAGATAACTATGGTTGAAATTGGGGCTTCAATTTTCGATTCACTCTTCCTTCGCACTACTCACTGCCTCTTCTCTCTCTCATTTCTCTTCACTGATTCTGCTCCCTCTCTCGATCTCTCACTCTTCTCGGCCTGCTCTGTTTTATTTCTTCACGGCTTCTACTCTATTTTTCCTTCTCCATCGGTCTTACTTCTTCTCTCTGCTCATCCTTTTCATTTCTTCCGGCATCTCTCTCGACATTTCTTTCTTCTCCATCTCTCACACTCTCGCTTCTTTTCTTCCCCTGCTCTCTCATCTTCTGCTCACGAAATCAGTCCTCTTGGGCTACACCGAAAATTCACCGGCGGTCGATGGCACAACCAGAGCTGCTCACAACTCTCTCTCTCTCTCTGGTACTCTCTCGGTCTCTCTATATTCTTCCATTTTCTTTCTATTTTTCCCCCAATTTCGTGTGTGGTGTGCGTGAGTTGTGTTTTTTTTTGCTGTGTGCGTGTGTTTCTTGCTATCAAATGTGTGTGTGGGGTGTATATGCATCACACGTGTGTGTTATTAAATGTAGATAAGAAAATATCCAAGGTGTATATTATTATTATCTAGTATTTTCTACACAAATATGGTTAATTTCAAATTAACCCCTCAAGTTAAATTAATAATATTTCATAACTATTTCCTTGAAATTATTTCTATTTTACCCTAAATAAAATCCTCGTGTTCAAGCTCGATCCCACACGCGAATAAAATTCACGTTAATATTTTAAAATAACCCGGGATGTTACAATATCTTTGACCATATGGGTAGAAATTTTCCGTACCCTAGGTCAAAAGGTGGGGATACAGTGAGGCGATGGACCGTATCATATGTAAATCGCATATATAATGGGTATATATTTTTCCTTCTCATTTGGGGGCCTTGACATGTTGCTAGATGTCAACCTTGGTCATTGAAATCGAACGACCATCTGATCGAAGGATAATTTATGTTCGATTAAATTATCACGATTTATTTCATGTCCAACTTGAGGGGAACCCAAAAGGTCACACTCAACAAAGTCAAAATCAATGGTTAACAGTGCATAGTACAAATTTAACAGCATATATGATTGCTGTATGAATTGTTCATAAATGGTTCAATATGTTTAATTATTAAACAGATCATTTATGAGGTTCCATAGTGGCTTAGGGATTGGTGAATGACGATAGGGGCACTTTGGGAATTGGAATAAATAAATAAAATAAAATAAAATAAAAAAGCGCAGATGGCGCTTCATTTTTATTTATTTATTTATTTGTTATTTGTTTTGAATTCCAATTTGGCCCAAACTCTTATTAGGGTTTTATAATCTCATTGAACCATTAAATTAAGATCAAATGGCTAAGATTAAATTAGCATTTATCCCATATCGGATTCTTAATTAATTTTGTTGTCTTTGGAGGACCTATATATAGACCTGGCTAAGGTTCCGGTTCAGAACCGGAACCGAACCTGAACCGAAACCTAACCGGTTCGGTTAGGGTTCCTACCCTAGCCGAACCTGTTGGAACCGCTGGAACCGTTCGGTTCCAGCGGTTCCAACCGGTTTAAATTTATATAATATATATATATATATTTTTTAAATAAGAATTTTATTTGTAATTTAATGTAATTATGTAATGTAATAAATTCAAATTCATAATTTTAAATTATATTGATTTTTCAATCTCAATTTTTTATTTTCAATAAAGAAAAAAAATATTAAAAAAAACGGTTGGAACCGGAACCGGAACCGAACGGTTCGGTTCCGGTTCTGGTTCCACTTTTGTGTGGAACCATAATTGGACGGTTCGGTTCCGGTTCGGAACCGAACCGAACCGCCGGCCGGGTCTACCTATATAAACCCAAAGAATTCTTTACAAATTTTTACAGCAAAACCTTTCAGATCTTGGGTTTATATAAGTGAGCAACTCTAAAGTTTAAAGAGTAAGCCACTGATTTTGAGGATCATTAAGTCTAATTGACTAGAGGAATCTTAAGTTAAAAGTTTTGAGGTATTTGCCTAGGCTAGCACCAAGGGCAAAATACCCGTGCACTCAAGGCGTAGTCTTGCCGTTTAGTTTTGGCTTTGGTGTGTGCACCTTTGGAGGCCACACACTTGGGTGGCTCTTTGGAATGTAGAAGAGCTTGCTGAGTTCGAGAAAAGCTTGTAGATTGGAGGGAGGACTGGAGGAGTCTTCGGTTCAAGTAAGTCTTTTTCTTTCTTTATTTTAATTAGAGTTCTTATGATAGTTAGCATGTTTAGGTTTATGTTCTTTGCATGTTTTATGAGTTTTTTTATGCTTAGAATATATAGTAACATGCCCAGACTTGTAGAATAATAAAAACAAATGTGTCTTGGGAAAATGGATAAGGGCATCATAATTTTTTAATTTTCCGCTACGCACTCACGGCTGCTTCCCAACAGGTTTATATGGTCGATTGGAGCAAATGGATTTCTCCCTAAGTTGGAGTTTTGTGAAGGTCAATCTTTTTTTTAAAGTAACCAATAAATACTTGTTTGGGAAGCTATGATATCCCCAAGGTGACAATGGGTGGCCTATGGCTTTTTTTGTGTGTGTGGTCTAATTGCATCAAGTGACACTTTATTAAGATATATTGCTAGCACATCATTTATCAGGTCGTTTGGAAGGATTCAAGATTCTTTCATTGTGATGGTTGGTGGATCTTCCTCTCTTATTGTTCCTCTTATCCTCCTCCCACATGATCTCAATGTGGGCCCGAGCCATTGCTTGATCCATTGTGTAACATCGAAATTTAGTGAGCTTTCTGTATATTCCACTTTCTGAAAGTAATCCATTTCTGAATGCTTCTACTGCAGTAGGCTGATGATGATCTGGGATTGTTATCCTCTCTTTATTGAAGTGAGCCACGTAGCTTCGTAAGGACTCACTTTCTCCGTTGCTGGATGACATTGAGGTCATTGGTGGTCTTCTCAAGCTTGCAAGAACTTGCAGAATGCTCCACAAATTTGTATCCTAGCTATTGGTAAGACTCGATGGATCTGTATGGGAGATTGATGAACCAGGTGAGGGCAGGACCAGCCAATATTTCTCCAAATTCTCTGCACATTTCAGCCTCCGATTGGTGAGGGGCCGGACCCATTGACATCATCTTGTATTTGTAATGGACAACATGGTCGTCTAGGTCAGTTGATCCATCATACATCTTCATATCTGGAGGACTGAACTTCCTTGGTAGTTTGATGGAAGTGATGGTCTCCAAAAATGGAGTATCAGAAATTATTCCGGCTCGATTTTTCCTTATTGGTAGCCTGACACCGGGGAGGCTGGAAAAATTTGATTATTTGAATTCTAACATTTATTTGATCATTACGGGGGTGGTCGTCTGGGGATGGATCATCATTTGGCACATCGTTGAATGCCCCCAAGAGATTGGATGAGATTGTATGATTGTTGGGATTGTCTGGAGTATCACGTTGTTGGAAAGTTGAGGAGATTTGCTCCAGTTGCTTCTAGAGGGTTATATTGGAGCTTCACATGGCTTGATTCTCTTCTTCTAAGGCACGTACTCGTTCTTGGAGTATGGCCAGCTGCGTGGTCATAAGATCTTGTGTCTACTCACTGCTAGAAGCCATGGTTGGCTATGTTTTAGGAACTATAGACTGAGAGATATTTGCCCGTTATGAATCGCTAAGGCCCAACAGTGGGTGCCAAATTGTGGATGCTGATTTTCATCCGATGTCTATAATCGAGAAATTGTAGTATGAGGCACTAGCGATCCTGCAAAATAAAGGTTGAGTGAGCGGGGAGTGACTACCCACCAGGGTGGTGGGTGCCGTAGGCACTTCGACGCTCAAGTCAGTAGTGAAGACAAGCGGAAAATAAGGAAGAGCAAGGTTTAAGGTTACCTTGACCTCCATAGACTACCGTGAGGGTGGTGGGCCGGTGTTTAGAGGGCAAAATACTTTGAGAGCTCAAATGAGAATGCTCCAGCTACAGAAGAAATCACCCAATTTCTATTGTGGATTACCTATTCCTTTTATAAGACCTTTGATTCGTGTGTGCACATTCATTCTTTTTTTCGTTGGATGCCCAAAAACGGCCAATTTAATGGGAGGAGTTATGAGTTCAGGCGTTCTCTGGTTTGCTAACTGATGAGGCTATTTGGGTAAAGTCTTTTCTTGAGTATGGGCTTATGAGATCTCTTGGTCCAATATCGGTTTACAAATTGGCCTTCTCATACGTTTTTGGGTTTTTAGTAATTGGTGTTTGGCTTTGTGGTCGGTCCGGAAATGAAATGATGAATTTACCACTGGGCCCAAATTTGGCCCGTACACACCCTGCGTTTTTGCCATCACTAGTGTCAGGCTGACTCAAGCATGCCAATGATAGTAATACATAGGGATGGCAAAAATCCTCCTGGAATGTGACCCGCAGAGACCCTATAAGTTAAGATTAGGATGGGACATAATTTTTTATACCTGTTGATTAGATAGACCAGGTTTCTATACCCATTAATTAGATGGGTAGGATAAGAGTATTGACACATTTATACAAATAATGGAAAAAATTCTTGTGTAAACTGACATTGAATATGATTAAATGTATTTTCACCAATAATTTGCTGTATTATTTATGACTTTTGATTATATGTACTTTCATTTAACCAACGGTGGAGCAATGATAATTTATTAAACTGGAGGTGATGTCAATATAATTTTCATTTAAAACATAAACTAAATAAGACGATTTGGTATAAATGTCCTTATAACTCCATCAACCTCTTATCACTAATGATGGAAAAATAATTATTTGATATGAAATATAAACTCGAGGTGCTGAAGTAACATTATTATAAAATCAGTGTGGGTATATATACTTTCATCAATTTAGAGGTGGTTTAATGATAAATTCTCTTAAAATTAAGACAAAAATAGATTATGGTATGGAAATTCAATATTATATCCCACCACTTTGAATTGTAACGTGTGTTCTTGAAATATGATGTGTGTTTCCTTTCTTTGAAAATTAGTTGTGTGTTTCATATCTTTTGAAAGTAGTTGTATGAATTATATATTATTTGTCAATTTTTTTCTCCGATAGGTTTATGTTATATATGGTAACTATATTAGTCATGTTTATTTTATATTCTCTTCAATTGCGTGTTATATCGAATTTTTTTCCATTTTTAATTCTCTCTTTCCTAATCCACTCATACATCCATCTAATCATTCTGATATTAACTACCCATATTTTTTTGACATGTTGATATTTTATTGCCTAACATTATATCCCATAAAAGTATTGCATGTCTCACGATCGTCATATAAAGTTTTCCTTAAAAAAAATATTACAATCGAACAAGATTGCATATGTACATCTTTATTTCCTTAAGCATGACTGAATTTTATAAGTAACATCTCGAACTATTTCTCTGTCTTTTTTTAAGAATATATATAATTTCAAAAACACATATTTTTTGAGATTGATTTCTCGTTAATTATTATTCTAATCGAATAACATATATGACATTTGTTAAACTCATACAACATGTGTTAAGTTGTTAACACACTTAGTTAGAAGCCTTTAAATTATAAATTTTTCCTCCATATATCAAGTTTAGCCTCTATATTTTTTTTGAAATCACCACTAGTACTATATTATTAGTAAATAGCATCTATAATAGTAGAAAATTAATTATGATAATTACTATTGAATATATATATATATATATATATATATATATATATATATATATATAAAATTTTAAACAATATAATTTAAATAACAACATATTTAAATATTACCGAACTTGTTCAAGAGAGCAAGTTATCTTCCGATATAGTGGGCATGATCCAATATCTGTAGCATTAACTTAGTTTGAACATCGAGGCCAGTATAACACACAATTTCCTTAAAACTGATTTGTCTCATTCTTTCTACCGCTCAAGGATTTGAATAACATCTATTTCCTAAGATACAACGATGGAGAATAAAAAGAGAAACACCACTATTCTATTCTGATAAACTAACTTAAGCCTAAACACCAACACTAAAAAATATATAAAAAAAAACAATACAAATCTAAAAAAACACACAAGAACACCAAGACTACTTTTGGAGGCTAAAGAGAATTTGAGAAAAGCCCTCAAAACTTGTTATGTAGAAAAATGAGGAGGAGCTATACTTTTGAAGTATTCATAATATATCATAAAATAGATATATGTTATCGTAATCAAGTTTCAAAATCCTTGTTTCAAAAAACCGTAACAGGCGTCTACAAACCAACTCACTAGACAAAAGAAAAACCAGGCGTCTAATGTCTAAATCGCGCGCACTGATTGGATATTATCTGAAACAGGACCATGTCGACATAGGGTAACAGAACTGTCGTAGTAAGATGGGCAAGACCCTATAAAATGCAGAACATATATTATGAAAAATCTTATTATATCAGAAGTGAAGTAAGAATCTTTTTGTTTTATTAGTAAAATGTTTCAAAACATGTATTCAATTTATTTATTTCAGAAAACAAACAACCCAACACATATCAATTCATTATTCATTAACAAGAACTCATAGGTCATACATATCGCACAACACATTTCAAATCCATCAGATATTGAAAAATATCTTATCTATCGAGAAATGTCATTATCATAATACACATCAATAACATAATTGTAACTTACAATATATTTATATTCATAACATAAGATTTATACATAATTTTACCAAACCACCCAAACTCATGGCCATGGCCAACCTAAACCCGTGGTATATATATATATATATATATAATACTTACTGATCTAGCGAACATGTTTGATCTTAGTCAAATCTGTCAAAACAAACAACATAAATGATTAGAACCAATGTTACGAGGAATTCTCGACTCAACTATGACAAACTTCCGGATCTATCCGAAATAATCAAATCAAGTATGATTTCAACGATTTCAGTTTCATTACTCTTAAAATATCTAACTTAAAAAATCTATCACGTCAAATTCACTTTCCGATATAAAACCCGAAAATCCTCCGAAAAGTTCGAAAGTGTTGCGAATAGATTCAGAATATTTTGAATCCTTACAGTTTCTCCCAAAATCAATCAAATACTCTTAACACATCATAAAATATCATTCCAGGACCATCAATTAACTTAAATTCTTGAGTTACATATTTTTGGAAAATCTTTCGCAAGAGGTTCCAATAATGCTACGAAATGATTCTGGACCCTCCGAAAATATCTAAACATTATCATATCAGTATAAATGACCCATATCTAACATTACATTCATCAAAGCATAAACACGCATGAAATTTGATTTTACGGGGAACTCGCTAATCATATCAGATTGATCCAATTCATTCCAAATTCACCCGGATTCTACCAATAACACATAGTCAATACATTCTAGCTTATCCAATTCAATACAAGTCAATACGTTATCCTACGGCACTATTGGAAGCTTCCAAGTACAAAACTAAAAACTTGAAAATATCATTTTTTTTACCGGGAGGTCTTACCGACATTCCGAGGGCATATACGGGCTCCTAACGCTCCTACGAACGTGTAGGAATCGGAGCTACCACTCATATGAATATTACTAATCATTGCCTCTTTCTTCCTTGATTTGCGTGCAACTGAGCACGAATAAAAAGAAATCGACACCATCATCTTGTAATACTCTCTAAAGGATTTGATTTGACGACAAGATCGACACGTGGATCGAAACGATGAAACGAGATTGAAAAAAGCAAGCAGTGTATTTATCTCCCTTTCTACGCCGTTGCCGGCCACCAACAAACAGGGGATTGTCTGACGCACTGGCCGGTGCCACTCCGTAGACCTAGTTAAGAACGTCAAAAGGGAGTGTCGGGCAAGGGGTTGATGAAATCTTTGATATTTGTTTTTGTGATTTTTGAAAATATGGGCTTATTTATAAGAAACTTTATGAAAATTACAAATTGACCCCATGAAATTACAAGTTGGTCCTTGAAAATGTAATCATTCAGAAATTCATATTTTTTAGGACCTTATGATATAAATTTTGAAAAGTGTTCAACACGAATGTTGTTCTTCTTCGAAATAAATTTCCAATGGTTTAACAATCACCTTAATCATAGTCTGTTTGCTATTTTTATAGCTAAAATTATAAAATTTCTCCATATATAAAAATCACGTAATCAGTTTTTTCGAATTTCATGATTCCCAATGCATTGAGATCCCACTTTTCTGACATATAATTCAATACTTAAACTCTTATTTTCTAATATCTTCTCGTTCTGAGACCTGAACTGAGATCCGATAACCTTTCAGAATTATTTCCAAAAAATTCAAGATATTACATTCTCCCCTCCTTAAAAAATTTTGTCCTCGAAATTTCTCTGTCCTTATATCTGATCAATCGGGGCTAAACACATACTGAAACCATTTTATATATGTTCAAAAGTCATTTTACTCCTTACATCATCAGAATTCACGCATTCCATGTCAAAACGCATTGTATTACATCGTATCAAAATCGATTCGAACATAATGGACAAGTCCAACCATTTCGTATCGAAGCAAATCAATTCATCATCAAAATCAAATCAAAACTCACACATCAGAAGGGCTTCGATCGTACTAAAATAGAATCCTATCAGATTTCATACATCCATGATATTTCAGATACATCTGAGTCATAATCGAATGAAACCATATCAAATCAGAACATATCAATTTAAGTTATGTCAAATCACACAAAATCATTCAATAATATCAAATTGCATAGAATCCATGTCATATATATCCTATGAAACCATATCATATTACACCAACCATATACATAAGAGAAATCTACTCATATCAATTCAGAATCTCAACAAATCATACCGTATATCATATACCAAAATCATAACGAATCAAACAAAATTACAAACATAGGACCTATGGTCAATATACAATAAAAAACTTACTCAGACGATCGGATACCCCGTAGCTGCAGTCACTGACATCTAATCATTTTGGTTTGATACCACTCTATAATACCCCACAAGAGGCCGGATGCTACCGGCAAGTGACAAGAATAACCCATCTACCTGAGCCTCAAACCTAACAAAAACCAGACATGACGTACCCTAAATTTTGGACAACCTAGAACATAGTCCAGCACCAATACGACTTGTAACAAATATCATATTACTAAAAGGACCTTCGATTCAAACCTAAGACAAGTCAAATCTCAATATCAATACACTAGGGCTTCTTGCACACAATCACACATACAAATTAAAACTTTTATTTACAAAAATACATATACCAATGCACATTTCACAATACAAAACATAAACAACTTAATTCCTAGACTCTTATGACATCTCCAGGACTCTAGAGAGGGTGACTGCAACTTTAGTAATTCCTCATCATGAACATAAATATCCAAAACTTGATGGCGACCGATCTGGTTGCCAACCTACAAAATTAACAATGATGTGGTGTGAGTTATAAAACTCAGTAAGTAACGACACACATAAGGAAAAATAAAGATAAATTTCAAATTTAATATGAATAAACACACACACACACACATATATATACAGTTGTTTGCCAGAAAACCTTTAAACCATGTATTATTATTTACCATTCTTAAAAATAATGTCTTTCGAAAACACATACTCAGAAACATACCTGATGCGAATCAGTCTTATGTTCAAACTTCTTCGAACGTTCAATGCCCGAGTTGCATTCACACATATACGCATTCACACATATATACATATACACATTAGAACACATTTCTTATACAGGTTTCCAAATCTTCTTTAGAAATCAATTTTTTTTATGCGGCGGAATCATGTTAGACACCATGATCGACTTTGAAAACTTTTCTGCTCATTTCCTCTCTATGCTGAATGTGAGCAGTCTTCTAAGCTACTGTTTTGTGTTTTTTTTATTATTAAAAAAACAAAACAACCCCTGAAATAGCCTTTGAACAACAACGAGTTGCAACACCGAAATAACTCACTACACACACCAAAATTTTTTATTGTTTTGGCTCAATAGAGACAACATATTAGTCTGATTTTTCCACCAAAACCACCCCAAAAAACACCCAAATACAGCCCTTAGTGTCCCTAAATATACTGCAATAAACCACAACCAAAACACTCCCTAAAACCAGATGTGAAATAGACGTAAGTGAATAGATTAATCTGCTTACTGCCAAGTGGTTGTTGGTTTCTATTAAGGTCCCAAGATCAATAATAAGCATGAAATATGTGCGAATATAAATCAACGAAGTTGCGGAATACTCATACTCGATCGGTCGGTTGAGCGACGCGGCGACGAACAAAATCGAAATTCTGCTCTCCTTTGGACTGTCACGGACGGCAGTTCACTGCCACTTGCCCCTCAATTTTCAGTTTTTGAGGTCCTTGAACAAGGTCCAAGCTTCGATAAACGACTCCCGGCTCATGGGTGGACTTCCCTATCACCTTCGCATGTCTCTCGGAGTGCCAGCTCTTGTGATTTTTCCACAAAAATCACACACTCAAGCTTCCATATCTCCTCCCCGTTTTGATATAAAACCAGTGAGCATTTTTAGCCCCTTGGGCTGTGGAGAGAAAGGAGAAGAAGTGAGAGGAGATAAATTTGGTTGATGGCTAAAGTGTATCTAATACACTAATTTGAATTTCAAATTCATTTCATGTGTATTTGGCTTTCAAAAAGTCAAACATTAAAAGCCACACCAACCTCCATCAATTCACATCACTCCATCAATCGTGAATAGTGACTTGCATCAATCACTCAAAGTGAAAGACACCATCACTTGATTGACGAATGATGTGACGCTAGTTGCGACTAGCGATTTGACGCTTGATTTGACTTGCGTGCAGCATTCGAATTCGAAATGCGAATGCGCTCGCATACAATCTCGGGCTCGGGTTCGCTAATTCCAAATTAACAAATTTTCCGTTGCGTCGTATTAAATCTAATTTAATTAATAATCATGCCTAGCATAATTACTATTCACGTCGCTAACGAATTAATTCTAAATTAATTCGTTCGCCCGAATTAAAATCTAATATTAATTCCGCGTCGAAATCAAATTTCGTTTAATATATCGAATATATTAATTAATCAATTAATTCCAAATTAATCGTTGTCTCTCTTTAACTGATATTTTATCCCAGATAAAATATCTCCTTAATTAATCATAGATTAATTTTCTCTCTCTTCTAATTAATCCCAGATTAATTTAGAGTGCGAGTCATACGTCATCGGTGAATATTTGGGAAGCGACCCGTGAGATCCCCAGATATGTTGCAGTAAATTCGGTCGTCGGACAATCCGAACACGTAAGTACCTCGTACTACGTTTATACCGATTTACAAGACAAGGTTGGCTTCTAGCAAAGCACCATGCCTGTGCAATTCTCCGGAAATATCCTTACAAGAATAAATGATCTATATCAGGCGTAGTATACGTAGTATTGCGTATTTCTGTCCAATATCGGATGATCACGTGCTAGGCCTGGGGCTGGAATTGTGTCTTCCCCGTACGAAGCACATGTCAGATGTCTAGTAACTAGTCTCTATAATCGGATAACTATGACCTAGTCATATTATCCCGATGACTGCAGTACATAAGAGTACTAGTACCGTATCCTACGTGACCATCATCTCCATATGACTGGAGTGACACTTCCGTCTTGACATCACACCCAACACACTACGATTCTCAATATACCCAGCATTGGCGTACACAGAATCTGTTAAAGCCCTGGACGACCGCAACCAAAGTATATTGATTGTCGCAAGTATTAGCGGTGCAAGTCTCAGGTTAAGACCAAATACACCTACTCTGATTTCGGACTTCCATAGACATATAGTCATACTACCAATGGAATTCCGAGGGGGTCTATCCAGAGCGAAGCTGTTTCCCGTACCATCGGTAAAACACAACCTCCTATTACACTTGCATGAGTATCCTATACCCAAATATATGAGAACTATGCCGTTGTGCCCTCACAACGCGCACAAATGTAATAGTCTTTTACGCATTTATCGATGTCCAATCTCGACAATGCTTTGACTAGGGATATTCAATGATTTATCCTTCGTGGACTGATACTGTCTCATATCATTCTTAGTTCAGGAACAAATCATAGGGACCTCCTATCATTTATATATCTGGGTGATCTAATCACAAATGATAAGAGTGTCATCTCCTTTGTCACATAGTTAATTTGTACAAAAACACCATGATCTGTACAAATAGTGACGCTATGGGTCATAATTGTCCAACAATCTCCCACTTGGGCTATAGCCAGTCACTCGAGTGTCTTACACCCGAACTATGTACGGTTGGCTCAAACTGCTGAGAAATGATTTCGTCAGCGGATTTGCATGATTATTTTCTGATGCGATTTATTCGATCATCACATCGCCACAATGTATGATCCGAACGAATCAGATGAATAGTCGAAGTATTTATCTGGATCGTTGATGAGACCATTAATTCTTTTGCCTGTGATGTAGCCTAGCTCAGCTGCTAACAGAATTATATCTAATCTAATTAGATTTATTATCGACCCAGAAGGCTTCTATTGCCGCCTCAACTGCAGCAATAACCCGCATTTGCTGTTTATTCGGTAACAGTATCTTGCTTGGAAGATTTCCAGCTCACTGTTCCGTTATTCAAACTGTATAGTACCGTTTGCGACTTACAGTCATTTTATCGGTTAGGAAACTTACAGCAGTGATCCCAGTCACTTCAAGTTCTCCATCTCCAAAGATTAAGACAGCATCCTTAGATCTCTAAGATACTAACAGATGTTCTTAATATCAATCCAGTGACTATCACTCGGATTGGCCTGTTTGTGAATCCATATGCTCAAAGCGTATGAGACACCAGGTCACGTATATTTTTCAATGAACGAGTTCTCGGAGAGTTTTCCCGAAAGCCAAGCTTTCACCGATTGTAATATGGGAATATCATTTCCAAGAAATGATATATTATCATTATTTATAGGACATTGATTGTCAGTGTGCTCCCACTAACCTTCTTATATACACAAGAATCATTTTCGTTTTGAATTAAATCATACTCCATTATGATCACATCAAAACGATAATTCCAAGAACCTAATGCTTGCTTCAATCCAAACATGGATCGAATAACCCGCAAAACTTGTTTGCTAGTTTTGGTACGACAAAATCGACAGGATGTTGTAAACATCCTCCTAATGGTTTCCTTTTCAGGATAACGATTTTGCCATTCAGCTGACATATTTCATGAAGGAAACATGCAGCGTTAGCAAGAATTATCCAAATGGATTTACCGTGGCAACAGTTAAAAGGTTGAATCGTAATCAACACAATGTTGATAACGATACTTTCCGCTAAAAGCCTAGCTTTATACGTTGGTATGTTGCCTTCCATGTATATCTTCCTTGAAGACTTATAAAGTACCAATAGGCACAATGCCTTGCGGAACATCAACTAGTATCCAAACTAAGTTGATATACATGGAATCCATTTCGGATACATGACACTTTGCCATAATAGGGAGTCAATACCTTGTATCACTTCCTCATACGTAGTCAGTTGGTATACCTCAATAAGATAGACATCTTTATGAGGTGAGATCAGAAACCCATACCCCAGGTTGTTTTCTGACTCTCTCCGACTTACGTGGTTCTTGTTTATTCGAAGATTACTGGTTTAGTTTCATCCTTGATGAACTATTTAGGTTCCATTAAGATTCGGTGCCTTGAACAGTATTACTCCGATTTTCATCGAGTTTTACTATCCTCCCACTTACCACTACATATCAGTATTCCTCTTAGGAAAACCGCATGGTGAGCAACAATTATATTGTTCTCTAGTGAGATGTATAAGTACTAAACTTTGGTATCCTAAAGATTACCGACAATTTGCACTTATCCAATTTGGGTTCTAGTTTGGTATCATCCAAACACATGCCTAGCATACCCAATATTCAGGAATTAGAAACCTGGTTTCTTTCATGTTCATATCTATTATGATATATGTCAAACAGATTTTAATGGAACCTTATTCTAAATAAGTTCTGCACTGTTAATGCTTATCCGTTGAAGGAAATGGTAGCTCAGAGCGACTCATGATTAACCTTATCATGTCTAACAAAATTCGGTTTATCCTGTTCGGACACACCGTCAAACTGACGTGTTCCGGGAGGAGTCCTCATTTGAAAGAATACTATACTCTTTCAAGTATTTAAGAAACTTATTGCTTAAGTATTTTCCATTACGGTCTTACCGTGACGGTCTAATACTTTAGCCGATCTGTTTGTCTATTTCGTGTCGAAACTTAAAAGTTTCCGATTTGTGTTTCAAAAGAAACACATAACCATAACGCGATGCCACATCCGTAAAGGTCACGAAATATTCATATCCACCTCTAGCCTAGCTAGACATGGGCCCACTTGCTTCACTATGAACTAGGGCTAACAGATCGGTGGCTTTTACACTTTTACCAAGTAAATAGTGTTTTAGTCACTTTGCCAAATAAACTAGATTCGTAGACTTTATTTGAATAGAATCAAATCAGTCCAAGTACCCACTCTTCGAAAGTGTGGATATACGAGTCTTGTTTAATTGTGTCCCAGACAACAATGCCACAATATGTTTCTTCTGATCAAATCAGTTTGAGCTATTTGTTTGTCATATTATACGTTTGAGATTTATTTATATTCAAAATATAAATTCTGTTATTTACATCTAATGTGTTTATCTTAATATCATCTTTATATAATGAAACACTTTAGTGTTCTAAAATATAAAGGTTCACCCGCAGCGGGTTAAACACTGATATAAAGATAATGTATTTAGTCAAACTAGTTACATTATAACAGTTTCCAAATTTAGGTACACACCCGAGGGTTGTTCCTAAAATTTAGGTATCTACGGTTAAAACAGCGACTTTCGTCCCGTTTCCAGTTTGCAGATAAATCTCTATTGAAGTCAGTATCTTGTTCAAAACAGATTCTGAACATCAATATATATGTTTATGTACCACACTAAGTATCCAAAATCCAATTTTAATACTAGTAGTGAACATAATCTTGACAAACATATTTGAAGTCAGAGCCTTGCCCGTCTTCAATTCCTTCATGTCTGCTTTGTTCAAACGGCAGTCACGCTTCCGCGATCCCGTTTGCCACAATTTAAGCAGACATTTTGGGATATGTCATTTATCTTCCCAGAAGATTATAATGATTTTGCCTTTGCCAGTTTCAACACTCCAGAAGCCTTTGGCCAAGCCTTGGGTTTCTAGAATTTCGAAATAAGGTACGCCTTGCGCTACTTGCCTAATTGCAAATTTTGACTCTGTCTCATTGAGAATAGTCATAACTCTCAAAGAGTTATCAATTGCAATTTAGTACTTCTAAAATCTAAAGATAGTTTTATGAAGATCCTTCAATTTCATTATCATACTTTAAAGATCTAATCCTTAGTTCTGATTCAGAAATTAAGGAGTCTACTGCGACAAGCTTAATGGATTAAGCGCTAAAGTTATCATCACATAAATCTTCCAAAGATTATGCTCGACTATTTGCTTAACTCCGGGCTTAGGCATAATATGTTATTTTATCAAATAAAGTAACTTATTATTTCCAGGACCATCCTGAAATTATTCCCAATTTTGAAAATTAAACCATTTAAATACATTTTCCCTAGGATTATGTATTAAACGTCAATCTTTCAATTTCATCTTGATTTTAATAGTCCAACTATTTAAACAACGATTTAGGTATTATTTATTATGATTACAATAGTCTAACTATTTAATCAACTATAATTTAATAGATTAAAATCAATTATATTGATTACTATAATCCAATTATAAAATCAACTATAAATGAATAGTTTGAATATAGTCCAACTATTTATTAAAACAACAATTTAAATATTAGTCCAACTAACATTTAATTATTTGACGAATGATATTTGAATGAGCGCGTATGGCAAATAATTAAACGAATATTGCAAATTTAATTCTTGCCTCCCACTATTTTTCGGCGAGCCTCTAACTCTCTGTCGAGTATCGGGAAACCGTGTTTCCTAGTGGGCTAGGATCCCTTTAATTATCACACAATCTTGACTTTGGCCAACAAATTGTATGATAATTAACTAGGTAGATCTCTAAGATCAATTGGATCCAATCCAATTCCTAGATCCGGTAGGGGGACATCCAAGTCCGAAACATATATCTTATATATGCCAATACATCCAATGTATTACCTAACCTTTTTCCTCTAATCAACTAAGCCTTGGCTTTGGCACAATAAACTTAGTGATCCCAGTTAAGCGCGACCCATTGACCATGGAAAGCTTCATAATCAATGTCGATGGACAAGAAGTGGTCTTGACTTTGGCCAACAAACCACAACTTGGACAAGACACCAATATGGAACAAAGCTCTCGTGATTCAAACACATCCTCGACGGACAAAGGCCTTGACTTTGGCCAACAAGCCAATGCCAGTCTCGGATCTTGAGTGAGAATCACTCAATGGAAGGAAATACGCTTAATATTTGGCGAGGGTTTTTCGAGTGCAAATTGGCAACCAATTTATTATCTTTATAAGGTCTCATCATCATACACCCTTAAACATGCATTCTAAACACATAATAAAGCGCATATGAAAAATAATAATGATATGCAGATGGATACTTTACACATTGATCCTAGATCAACTCTCTCTCTTTCTTCTCTCTCCGCTAGCACATGTATTACTTCTACCCGTTTCACACTACACTTCTAAAGAAACCTCATTTACATTGAGGGGATATGTGAGAAGAGAATACAAAGAGTAAGGAAGTGATAAGGCTGGACACGCAGGTCCAATTAATAAATCAAATTTATTACAACAATTTCTAAAATTGTCCCACCCATCTAATATCCATCCGATATACATTATTCATGCATCGCAACCATGTATTCACACAAGCATGTTATCAATCAATCTAATCAAATTAATTAATCTGATAATTAGTGATCATCCAATGTTCAAACAACGATTTGATTTTGCTGGAGTCAAACTCGTTTTTGCGAATAAGTACTTAAAGTACGAATTCTCGAATAAATTAAACTACATCATTAAATCCAATTTAATATGCATTCAATTCTAATTCACTATTTAATTCCAATTAAATACTAACTTTAATTACGAACCTTTACGACTTAAATTCCAAATTTAATCGCTATGGGTCTCAAAGCCCGATTAATATCCAATATTAATTTAATTAAAGTCCAATGGGCTTTTAATTAATTTCTTAAGGCGTGGACTTTTGGTCAACTCAGGTCAAACCGAATAACGAAAATCCAATCCGGGAATTACCCCATAAGCCCAGAAATCAATTTTGGCCCATTAGGCCCAATTAAACTTTAAAGGTCCATTAAGTCGCATTTGGGCTTTATGGATGCGGTTTTGGGCCCAATTGGATCCAACCAATTTTTCCTAAACCCAACTTTGTACAACAAAGCCCAATAAGCCCATTTACAACATAACAAGCCCAAATCCAATTTAAGGCCCAATTAATTAAATACAAAAAATCCAATTTCACATTTAATTAACCTAAAGTGTATATCATGATTAATTAATCACCCAATTAACATTTCTAAAACATCAATTTATATAATTAATCATGCTCATTTTCATCATCACATGTCCAACACATTTTGATTAAAATCAAACCCAATTCACATGCTCAAAGTCTCGGTATTTGTGGGGAAATTATATCCGATTTGGTTTCAATTCAAAATTAAATCCACAATCGAAATAAATCAACATTCCCGAATGATTTCCAACACATCCAATGATCAAAAATCAAAAAATCACCAAGACAAAATAGGGCTAAGGCATTCGGCCAAAACAAATTTTGGGCAAAAAATTGATCCAATCCAATTTCATGAAATTGATCCAATCAAACTTCAGATCAACATATTTTAAGCATACTCAATCATCCAATTCAACCAAATCATGCTTGAAAACATTTTACCCAAATTTTAAGCCCTAAACTTTTTCATGCTCAAACCTTGCTCTAGATGCCATTGTTGGTTTCTATTAAGGTCCCAAGATCAATAATAAGCATGAAATATGTGAGAATACAAATCAACGAAGTTGCGGAATACTCACATCAATCGGTTGAGCGATGCGGCGACGAATAAAATAGAAATTCTGCTCCTTTGGACTGTCACGGCAGTTCACTGCCACTTCCCTCTATTTTCGATTTTTAAGGTCCTTGAACAAGCTCCAAGCTTCGTCAAACGACTCCCGGCTCATGGGTGGACTTCCCTATCACCTTCGCATGTCTCTCAGAGTGCTAGCTCTTGTGATTTTTGCCACAAAAATCACACTCAAGCTTCCCTATCTCACGGTTTTGACAGAAACCAGTGAGCATTTTTAGCCCCTTGGGCGTGTGGAGAGAAATGAGAAGAAGTGAGAGAGAGATAAATTTGGTTGATGGTTAAAGTGTATCTAATACATACTAATTTGAATTCCAAATTCATTTCATGTGTATTTGGCTTTCAAAAAGTCAAACATTAAAAGCCACACCAACCTACATCAACTCACATCACTCCATCAATCATGAATAGTGACTTGCGTCAATCACTCAAAGTGAAAGACATCCATCACTTGATTGATGAATGATGTGACGCTAGTTGCGACTAGCGATTTGATGCTTGATTTGACTTGCATGCCGCATTCGAATTCGAAATGCGAATGCGCTCGCATACAATCTCGGGCTCGGGTTCGCTAATTCCAAATTAACGAATTTTCCGTTGGTCGTAATTAAATCTAATTTAATTAAATAATCATGCCTAGCATAATTACTATTCACGTCGCTAACGAATTAATTCTAAATTAATTCGTTCGCCCGAATTAAAATCTAATTTTAATTCCGCGTCGAAATCAAATTTCGTTTAATATATCGAATATATTAATTAATCGATTAATTCCAAATTAATCGTTATCTCTCTTTAACTGATATTTTATCCCAGATAAAATATCTTCGCAATTAATCCCTTATTAATTTTCTCTCTCTTCTAATTAATCTCAGATTAATTTAGAGTGCGAGTCATACGTCATCGGTGAATCTTTGGGAAGCGACCCATGAGATCCCCGGATATGTTGGCAGTAAATTCAGTCGTCGGACTATCCGAACACGTAAGTACCTCGTACTACGTTTATATCGATTTACAAGACAAGGTTGGCTTCTAGCAAAGCACCATGCCTATCCAATTCTCCGGAAATATCCTTATAGGAATAAAGGATCTATATCAGGCGTAGTATACGTAGTATTGCGTATTTCTGTCCAGTATCGGATGATCACGTGCTAGGTCTGGGGCTGGAATTGTGTCTGCCCCGTACGAAGCACATGTCGGATGTCTGGTAACTAGTTTCTATAATCGGATAACTATGACCTAGTCATATTATCCCGATGACTATAGTACTTAAGAGTACTAGTACCGTATCCTACGTGACCATCATCTCCATATGACTGGAGTGACACTTCCGTCTTGACATCACACCCAACACACTACGATTCTCAATATACCCAGCATTGGCGTACACAGAACCTGTTAAAGCCCTGGACGACCGCAACCAAAGTATATTGATTGTCGCAAGTATTAGCGGTGCAAGTCTCAGGTTAAGACCAAATACACCTACCCTGATTTCGGACTTCCATAGACACATAGTCATACTACCAATGGAATTCCGAGGGGGTCTATCCAGAGCGAAGCTGTTTCCCATACCATCGGTAAAACACAACCTCCTATTACACTTGCATGAATATCCTATACCCAAATATATGAGAACTATGCCGTTGTGCCCTCACAACGCGCACAAGTGTAATACTAGTCTTTTACGCATTTATCGATGTCCAATCTCGACAATGCTCTGACTAGAGATATTCAATGATTTATCCTTCGTGGACTGATACTGTCTCATATCATTCTCAGTCCAGGAACAAATCATAGGGACCTCCTATCATTTATATATCTAGGTGATCTAATCACAAATGATAAGAGTGCAATCTCCTTTGTCACATAGTTAATTTGTACAACAACACCATGATCTGTACAAATAGTGACGCTATGGGTCATAATTGTCCAACAGTGGTGATAGAAGAAGAAGAAGCATGTTTTTTTTTCATTTTCAATGAGTCTTCCGTGTTATGGTCAACGCTTGAGAGAGAACCAATAACAAATGTGGCTAGGGTTGGGAAAAGGTTAGAGACTAAAGAAAAATTAATTTTTCCTTTTTATATCTAGGGTTTTTTTTGTAATCAAACCAAACAAAACCCTTCCCCTTATTCTTCAAAAATTCGGCCATGATGGCCTTTTTTTGGTAACCACCAAAAAAAATTCAATGCCTTAAATAAGAAATTAACATGTTACCCAAATAAAATATGTAACTTTCAAAATTTTTAAATGATGAGATTTTAAAAACAAATTTTCCAAACTCATCAATTTCAAAAACTAATTTTCAAATTATAAAATATAATTTAATAGTTACATAATTTTTAAAAAAAATTAATTAAATGATTATCTAATAATCATTTATTTGGAAAACATTATATTAAACTTATTTAATATAAGTTTCAAATGTGACTTCAATTATTAATCATATTAATAATTATAATGTATATGAGTTTATAATTGGATTATCCAACTATATTTATTTTGCTACAGTATATCGAGTTAGCACAAGACCAAATGTAGGTCCGAGCTCCAATAATCCTAGAATTTTATTTAAACTCTTTACTTAAATATTCTGAATTATTAACTTTAGATTATTTCATTAAAAACCTAAAGTTGCACTCTCGTTGCCGTAGATATATAATATAAGCCGAACTATGTCGATGTCCATTGATATAGTCATTACAAACGGATAGATATTTCACGAGTATCTAGTTATAAGACTCTAAATATTTTTACCTTAAGTACAATTGATTCTCTAATGAACGATTTATTCATAACTATTATGAATATTTATCTTTCTATTCGTAATAGAAAGACTTGAACACTCTAATCATTCAAGTACCGAATCAACCCTTAAGGAAGATACTCATCTACTTCTCGCAAGAAGGAGTGAACTCCATATTTATGTAAAACGTACCCAGCTACACACCAAACCATGTCCTCAAAATACATAACTATTGGTCGAGATTTCTACACCAATCTTACCTTTGTAAATCAAAGGACATGGCTTGCCATGCAGGAGTTCGTAGTACACTCAGGATTCAGATCAATCCATATATGACCATCTAGTAGATTGAAATGAATTTCTTTATTTAATGGATATTATACGAAATTCATTTCTATCTGAGTCCAATCTTATACGATCATCATATAAGGTGCCTTCATTCTCATGTCACCACACAGACGATCCCGGATCAAGGTCGCCATATATTTATAGAATAGACCGTAGCTATAGATAAACCAAAAATAAAGTACTCGCTTGGTTTGCTCTCTATGAACTATTTTAGATTACTAACTTCATACTTAAATCCTCTTGTGTATGACATTTATATACTAAGCCTGAAGGCACATAAGTAATCATCGGTAAAGTAGACAATTTATAACATGTGATTTACATAAAAATAATTGATAAATGAATAATGCATCTTTTATTTTAAACAAAAGGTTCCGTTTATAAATTATATGAAGCTCTATGACATATATCCCAACGTCTTCTTCCTAAAACAAATATCATAATCATCAGAAGCAAACATATTCTGACAAACAAATTCATTATCAAAACCAAAAATCACACTACTGACTCCATACCGTCATTATAGATCAGAATACACAATAGTTGTCTTATAAAAACCCAACTTATATAGAAATAAATCTTTCTGAAGTTTCCAAAAACAATAATTATCAAACTAAACAGACGTCCATTACCCGAGTCGCGTATAAATTTTAGGGTAGATTTGGATCCACTAGGGTCGAATCGGTGCCCCATGTAGCGGAAGCGGTCTAAGATCGGCGGGTTTGGTGAGTGTACAATTGCAATAATTAAAACTCATGATTATATAACCCTAGGTTAAAAATTTCATTCAAATTAAATACAATATTTAATTACGAGTTCGTAGGAAAAATCCAGGACAAATTGGAGTCTAGAAACTCCAAAATGAAGCAAAAAGTTCAGTATGGGCGTTGCGACGAAACTTGAGCGTGCATTACGACGCTTAAGTGTGAGAGCACCAGCTCTGTGCGCGTCACGCCGTGAAGGCTTACGCATCGCTAATTGAGCTTACACGTTATGATGTGCCCTGCTCTTGCATTGCAATGCTCAAGTGTGAGAGCTCTTCATCGTGTCGCGTAGGCTTGCGCGTCGCGGCTCTCAAAGTCCAAGAGCTCCGCGTCACGTCGCACAATCTAGCGCGTCATGACGCCCCTCTGCATAAAATGATTATAGAGAGTTATTTTGCATGTGCGTCATGACGCGTCCATTTTCCAAGAAGTATATGCACTTTGTTCCAAACACATAACACTTCAAACTTTCTCCAAACACTCAAAATCCAATTTTGACTTCATAACCAATACCAAACACATATTATACACTTCAATGACAATCAAAAAATAAATTATGTCATTCTCATAATATCCAATATTATTACATAAACACAAATTACTCAAAATACATATTTGCATAATTTTTTATTCCAAATTACAAACCAAACATGAATCCAACAAAGAAACAATTCAAGGACAATTTTAGGTCACTTAAAGGTGGTCAAATGATTCTAGAATGGTAGCCTTGGTTTTAAACCATCATATAGGATTCCAAACCCTATTTGGTATTCCATGTCCAACAAGAACACTCCTTGACCTAATTACATGAAACTTGTGTCTCTATGATTCTTAAGCATCTATATACAATCTTTTTAATGTCAACACAATAATAAGCTATGATATTATACATCCAACACATAACACATCACTACAGGCTTCAAACATGACATCCAAATCATCAAAAAATGCATAGCATGAAAGAGATGATCAATAAGTTACCAAATAAGCTTGAACAAGTATCAAATCTTCAAATCTTTTTGATTGAGTTATTGAGAAACTCAAAGTTTCTTCACCAAAATTTTTAGTATTTGTCTTGCAAGCTATCCTCCAAATTTAGTTTAGGTTAACTTATGAAGAAGATTATGAGATTTTGCTAGCATTTTCATTTATATATGCCTTGCATAATAAACCCTAGTGTGTTGGCATAATCTCATTAGTCCAAATTTACATAATAGGTGTTAATTTAATTAAAGCTTGCAAGTTGACTAATATATATTATATCAAGTTGCTAGCACATCAAAATTATAATATATTATAATTAATAATATCTCTTTACCAAAAAGATATTAATTAAATAATAATATAAATATCATGTAATTATTTATTTAACCATTAAATAAATATAATTAATCCAATTAATCTCAATTGGTCCAATAAATAATTAATATTATCCAATAATATTTAATTATTTAATTAATACTTATAATAACAAATATTATTTATTATCAATTACATTTGGCTACCCAAGTGTTCAACGAGTAAACTTCATATTGTGGGACTCTCTAAGTTTGGATACGTTCGTTATATGACCTCTACTCATATATACGCAAATTGACCACCTTCAATTTGCGAAGAACATGAATGACCTTTCCAAACAATGCAAGCTGAGATCATCGCATATGTTTAAACAAACCCTCCGTCGTAGGCTATCCGAGTGGTGTGTAGGAAATATAGATTACTCGTCAAGTTTCCAAAGCGCACATCTCATATTATCGACAAGTCCATGATTCTTTACAACTAATCAGAACACCATTTCTGATGTATACACGATCAACCCTAGGTGATCGGCTTTGGCCAAAGTCTTTAGAATCGCGACTCAAAATGATGGATACCTAAACCTCTTAATGGTACATATTCCGGTCGAAAGATCCTATCTTGATCCACACTTGATTAATAGATGCATCGGTCCACACACAACGAATATCCAGTGGTCAGACCATGAAAGATCACTGACATGCATGTCATCTAAGTGTGTAGGATTACACACAAAATCAATGTTATCATATAGTTAGTGTTGGTTTCTATTTAGGTCCCAAGATCATAACAAGCATGAAAATATGTGTGAATACATCAAAGGAGATAGCGGAATACTCACATCGATCGGTTGAGACGATTTGACGAACAAAACTTCAAAAATGCTCACTGGTTTAGGCGCCCACTGCAGCAGATTTTTGTCAAAGAATTTCAGTTTTGCTTCATGAATTTGAGCCTCGAATTTGCCTCAAACGATTCCCGGCTCGTGGGTGAGTTTCCCTAACACCTTCGTATGTCTCTCGGTGTGCTAGCACTTCCGAATTTGCAACAAAATCAAGCTTCTTCCTCTCTTGGACTGTCACGTTTTTGGACAGTTCACAGCCCCTTGGGCGCCACTTTGAGAGAGATGGGTGATGAGAAAGTGTGTATTAGGTTAAGAGAGAGAGATGTGTTGTAGAGATATTTTGCTTTTTAAACTTTAGGTAAAACCATTTCACCTTTTACCCTAAACTTGGTAGTTGTGGGTAAATGGTTTTCAAAAGCAAAACAAGGTAGTTGGGTGGTAGGTACACCTACCACACATGGGCCCCACATATTTGAATTGAAAAATTCAAATATCTCTACGAACATTTGCCGCGGCTCGGTTCCGTTTAATCCGATTAAACGAACTTCCGTCGTTAAATAATTAAATCTAATTTAATTAAATATCGATGCCACGCAAATATATTACGAACGTTGTTTACGAATTAATTCTAAATTAATTCGTTCGTTCGCATTAAAGTCCGACTTTAATTTCGTAATGAAATCCAATTCATATTAATATATCCGATATATTAATTTTAGCCCATTCGTATAAATAAATAGAAAAATCAAATTTAACTATTAAATTTATTTTACCGATTAATTCCAAATTAATCGCGTTCTCTCTCTTTAGATAATATTTTATCCCAGATAAAATATCTCCATAATTAATCCCAGATTAATTTTCTCTCTCATCGAATTAATCCCAGATTAATTAAAGTGCGATTCATACATCATCGGTGAATCATTGAGAAGCGACCCATGAGATCCCCGGATATGTTGGCAGTAAATACGGTCGTCGGACTATCCGAACACGTAAGTACCAAGTACTATGTTTTACCGATTCACAAGACAAGGTTGGCTTCTAGCAAAGCACCATGCCTACCCAATTCTCCGGAAATATCCTTACAGGAATGAAGGATCTATATCAGGCGTAGTATACATCGTATAGTGCATATCGATCTAGTATCGGATGGTCACGTGCTAGGCCTGGGGCTGGAGTTGTGTCTGCCCCGTACGAAGCACATGTCGGATGTCTGGTAACTAGTCTCTATAATCGGATATACATGACCTAGTCATAATATCCCAATGGCCGCGCAGCACTTAAGAGCACTAATACCGTATCCTACGTGACATCATCTCCACTATGACTGGAGTAATACTTCCGTCTTGACATCACACCCAATACTCTACGATTCTCAACATACCCAGTATTGGCGTACACAGAACCGGTTAAAGCCCTGGACGACCTCAACCAAAGTATATTGATTGTCGTAAGTATTAGCGGTGCAAGTCTCAGGTTAAGACCAAATACACCTACCCTGATTTCGGACTCCCATAGACACACAATCATACTACCAATGGGATTCCGAGGGGGTCTATCCAGAGCGAAGTGTTTCCCGTACCATCGGTGAAACACAACCTCCTGTTACACTTGCATGAGTATCCAATACCCAAATATATGAGAACTATGCCGTTGTGCTCTCACAACGCGCACAGTGCAATACTAGTCTTTTACGTATATCGATGTCCAATCTCGATAATACTCTGACTAGGGATATTTAATGATTTATCCTACGTGGACTGATACTGTCTCATATCATTCTCCGTCCAGGAACAAATCATAGGGACCTCTCATCATTTATACATCTAAGGTGATCTAATCACAAATGATAAGAGAGCAATCTCCTTTGTCACATAGTTAATTTGTACAACAACACCATGATTGTACAAATAGTGACGCTATGGGTCATAATTGTCCAACAATCTCCCACTTGGCCTATAGCCAGTCACTCGAGTGCCTAACACCCGAACTATGTACGGTTGGCTCAAATTGCTGAGAAAAGGTTTTCGTTAGCGGATTTACATGATTATCGTCTGATGCGATTTATACGATCATCACATCGCCATGATGTATGATCCGAATGAATCAGATGAATATCGAAGTATATATCTGGATCGTTGATGAGACCATTAATTCTTTAGCCTGTGCTGACGCCTAGCTCAGCCGCTAACAGAACTATATCTAATCTAATTAGATTATTATCGACCCAAATGGCTTCTATTGCTGCCTCAGCTGCAGCAATAATCCGTATTTGTTGTTTATATGGTAACAATATCTTGCTTGGAAGATTTCCAGCTCACTGTTCCGGTATTCAAACTTTACAGTACCGTTTGCGATTTATAGTCGTCTTTATCGGTTTGGAAACTTGCTACAGCGATCCTAGTCACTTCAAGTTCTCCTCTCCACAGAATAAGACAGCATCCTTAGTTCTCTAAGATACTAACGGATGTTCTTAACTTCAATACAGTGACTATCACTCGGATTGGTCTGATTGTGACTCCATATGCTCAAAGCGTATGAGACACCAGGTCACGTACATTTTAAATGTACAATTTCTCAGAGAGTGTTAACAACTTTAAATCTATCCCAATAGATCTTTATTCCTAGAATAAAGGTTGTTACTCCTAAGAATTCTACGGGAATTATCTCGAAAGCCAAGATCTCGCCGATTGTTTTATGGGAATATCATTTCCAAGAAATAACATAAATTATCATTATTTTATACAGGACATCCATTGTCAGTGCGCTCCCACTAATACACAAGAATTATTTTCGTTTTGAATTAAATCATAAACCATTATGATTACGTCAAAACGTCAGCTCTAAGAACCTTATGCTTGCTTCAATCCAGACATTGATCGAACAACCCGCAAACCTAGTTTGCTGGTTTAGGTACGACAAAATCGTCAGGATGTTATAAGCATCCTCCAAAAGTTTTCCGTTTAAGGAAAGCGATTTTGATCTTTAACTGACACATTTCATAAATGTACAATTTCAGCAAGCATTATCCAAATGGATTTACTGTGGCAACAGGTAAAAGATTGAACCGTAATCAACACAATGTTGATAAAGATACCTTTTCGCTAAAAGCCTAGCTTTGTACGTTGGTATGTTGCCATCCATGTATGTCTTCCTTGAAGACTTATACTGTACCAGTAGGCACAATGCCTTGCGGTACATCAACTAGTGTCCAAATATAGTTGGTATACATGGAATCCATTTTGGACTCATGGCATTTTGCCATAAAAGGGAGTCGATACCTTGTATCATTTCCTCAAACGTAGTCGGTTGGTCTACCTCAACAAGATTGACATCTTTATGAGGCGAGATCAGAAACCCATACCCCAGGTTGTTTTCTGATTCTCTCCAATCTTCGCGGTTCTTGTGTATTCGAAGATTAATGGTATAATTTCATCCTTGATGAACTATCTGTGTTCCATTAAGGACTTCGTGCCTTGAACAGTATTACTCTGACTTTCATCGAGTTATACCATCCTCCCACTTACCACTGCATATCGGTATTCCTCTTAGGAAAACCGCATGGTGAGCAACAATAATATTGTTCTCTCGTGAGATGTATAAGTACTATACTTATGGTATCCCTAGGATGACCTACAATTGACACTTATCCTATTTGGGTTTTAGTTTGGTATCATCCAAACATATGCCTAGCATACCCAAATCATCAGGAATGAGAAACCCGGTTTATTTCCCGTTCATATCTAATATGATATTTGTCAAACAAATTATTATGGAGCCTTATTCAAAATAAGTTCTTGCACTTTTAATGCATATCCGTTGAAGGAAATGGTAGCTCAAAGCGACTCATGATTAACCTTATCATGTCCAACAAAATTCGGTTTCTCCGTACGGACACACAGTCAAACTGACGTGTCTCGGGAGGAGTCCTCATTGAAAGAATACCATACTCTTTCATGTATGTTTGAAACTTACTGCTTAAGTATTTTCATTACGGTCTTACCGCGATGGTTTAATACTTTAGACGATCTGTTTGTTAACTTCGTGTCGAAACTCTAAAAGTTACCGATTTGTGTTCTTCAAAAGAAACACATAACCATAACGTGATGCCACATCCGTTAAGGTCACGAAATATTCATATTCACATCTAGCATTGCTAGATATGGGCCCACTTACTTCACTATGAATAGGGCTAACAGATCGGTGGCACTAGCACTTTTACCAAGTAAATAGTATATTTTAGGCACTTTGCCCAATAAACTAGATTCGTAGACTTTATTTGAATAGAATCAAATTAGTCCTAGTACCCACTCTTCGAAAGTGTGGATATACGAGTCTTGTTTGATTGTGTCCCAGACAACAATGCCACAATTAGTTTCTTAATTGATCAAATCAGTTTGAGCTATTTATTTGTCATGTTTATATTTGAGATATTATTTATATTCAAATATAAATTCTGTTACTCACATCTAATGTGTTTATCTTAATATCATTCTTTATATAATGAAACACTTTAGTGTTCTAGAATATAAAGGTCTATCCGCAACGGATTAAACACTGATATAAAGATAATGTTTCTAGTCAAACTAGTTACATTATAACAGTTCCTAATTTAAGTACATACCAAAAGGTAGTTCCTAAACTTAGGATTCTACGGTCGAAACATCGACTTTTGTCCCGTTTCCGATTCGCAGATTAATCTCAGCTTGAAGTCAGTATCCTGCTCACAGCAGATTCTGAACATCAATCCATATAATTTATGTATACACTAAGTATTTTAAAATCCAATTTTAATACTAGTAATAGACATAATGTTGACAAACATTCTAAAGTCAGAGCCTTGCCCTTTCTTTAATTCCTCCATGTCTGCCATATCCAAACGACAGTCACTTTAGGATATGTCATTTATCTTCCCAGAAGATCATAATGATTTTGCCTTTGCCCTTTCCAATATTTCAGAAGCCTTGGCCAAGCCTTGGGTTTCTAGAATATTGAAGTATGGTGCGCCTTGCGCCATTTACCTAATTGCAAAGTTTGACTTTATCTCCTCGAGAATAGAATTAAGCACTTAAGTTATCATCACATATATCTTCCAAAGATTATGCTCTACTATTTGCTTAATTCTCAGCTTTGGCATAATAGGTTATTTTATCAAATAAAGTAACTTATTATTTATTTCCAGGACCATCCTGAAATTATTCCCAATTAAAATATAGTCGTTTAAATACATTTTCACCTAGGATTATGTTTTAAACACTAATCTTTCATTCATCTTGATTCTAATAGTCCAACTATTTAATCAACGATTTGTGGTACTATGTATTATATTGATTATTATAGTCCAACTATACAATCAAATATAATTTAAATCAATTAACCTCAATTACATTGATTACTATAATCCAATTATAAAATCAAATGTAATTGAAATTAATATTCAAATATATTGATTACTATAATCCAATTATATAATCAACTATAATACAGTCCAACTGCTTATTAAAACAACAATTTAAATATTAGTCCAACTAACATTTAATTTATATGACGAATAATTTGAATGAGCGCGTATGGCAAGTAATTAAACGAATATTGCAAATTCAATTCTTGCCTCCCACTATTTTTCGGCGAGCCTCTAACCTCTGTCGAGTACTTGGGAAATCGTGTTTCCTAGTGGGCTAGGATCCCGTTAAATAACACACAATCTTGACTTTGGCCAACAAATTGTATGATATTTAATTAGGTAGATCTCAAAGATCAATTGGATCCAATCAAATTCCTAGATCCAGTAGGCAGATATCCAAATCCTAAACATATATCTTATATATGCCAATACATCCAATGTATTACCTAACCTTTTTCCTCTGAATCAACTAAGCCTTGGCTTTGGCACAACAAACCTAATGATCCCAGTCAAGCGCGACCCATTGACCATGGAAAGCTTCGTAATCAATGTCGATGGACAAGAAGTGGTCTTGACTTTGGCCACAAACCACAACTTGGACAAGACACCAATATAGAAAAAAACTCTCGTGATTCAAACACATCTTCGACGGACAAAGGGCTTGACTTTGGCCAACAACCCAATGCCAGTCTCGGATCTTGAGTAAGAATCACTCAATGGAAGGAAAAACGCATGATATTTGATGAGGGTTTTTCGCGTGCAAATTGCTACCAATTTATTATCTTTGTTTAGGTCTCATCATCATACACCCTTAAACATGCATTCTAAACACATAATAAAGTGCATATGAAAATAAATAATAATGATATGCGGATGGATACTTAACACATTGATCCTAGATCAAATCTCTCCATTTCTCTCTCAAACTAGCACTTGTATTATTTCTACCCGTTACATTACACTACTAAAGAAACCTCATTTACATTGAGGGGAATAGGTGAGAAGAGAATACAAAGAGAATAGAGGTGATAAGGCTGGACACGCAGGTCCAATTTAATAAATCGAATTTATTATAACAATTTCCAAAATTGCCCCCACCCGACTAATATCCATCCGATATACATTATTCATTCATCACAACCATGTATTCACACAAGCATGTTATCAATCAATCTAATCACATTAATTAATCTGATAATTAGTGATCATCCAATGTTCAAACAACGATTTGATTTTGTGCGAGTCAAACTTTTTTGCGAATAAGTACTCAAAGTACGAATTCTCGAATTAAATTAAACTACAATATTAAATCCAATTTAATATGTATTTAATACTAATTCATTATTTAATTCCAAATTAAATATTACACTTATTAATAAACCTTTTACGACTTAAATTCCAAATTTAATCGCTACGGGTCTCAAAGCCCGATTAATATCCAATGTCAATTTAATTCAAGTCCAATGGGCTTTCAATTAATTTCTTTAAGGCGTGGGCTTCAGCAACCAAAGCCCAATCAAGGAGTTAACCCATAAGCCCAGAAATCAATTTCGGCCCATTAGGCCCAATTAAACTTTAAAGGTTTGTAAGTCGCATTTGGGCTTTATGGAAGCGGTTTTGGGCCCAATTGGATCCAATCCAATTTGCCTAAACCCAACTTTGTACAACAAAGCCCAATAAGCCCATTTACAACTTTAAAAGCCCAAATCCAATTTCAAGGCCCAATAATTAAATTACAAATTCCAAATTTCCAATTTAATTACCTAAAGTGTATATCATGATTAATCACCCAAATCAATATTTCCAAAACATCAAATTAGTCCAATTAATCCGTTCATCATCATCATCACATGTCCAACACATTAATGAAAAAATCAACCCATTCACCATGCTCAAAGTCTCGGCCAAGGGATGCATTTTTGGCCAAATCCGAATTCATCCAATTTAATTAATCCAAATTAACATAAATCATCATCCCGTATGATTTCCAATACATCCAATGTTCAAAATCAAAAAATCCAAGACTCAATTTAGGGGCATTACATTCGGCCAAGGTAAGTATTTGGGGATTTTTGTTCAACTCAAAATTCAATTCAATTAATTTCAAATTAACATCATCCTACATGATTCTAACTCATCCAATGAATCAAAATCAAAAAATTCCAAGAATTCCCAACACCCTATACATTCGGCCAACATGAATTTTTGGGGAAAAATTGATCCAATCATTATTTCATTAAATTGATCCAATCAATCTTAAATTAAACATGTATTAAGCATACTCAAACATCCAATTTATTCAAATCATGCTCAAATACAAAATACCCAATTTTAAGCCCTAAAAATTTCATGCTTGAACCTAGGCTCTTGATGCCATTATTGGTTTCTATTTAGGTCCCAAGATCATAACAAGCATGAAAATATGTGTGAATACATCAAAGGAGATAGCGGAATACTCACATTGATCGGTTGAGATGATTTGACGAACAAAACTTCAAAAATGCTCACTGGTTTAGGCGCCCACTGCAGCAGATTTTTTGTCCAAGAATTTCAGTTTTGCTTCATGAATTTGAGCCTCGAATTTGCGTCAAACGATTCCCGGCTCGTGGGTGAGTTTCCCTAACACCTTCGTATGTCTCTCGGTGTGCTAGCACTTCCGATTTTGCAACAAAATCAAGCTTCTTCCTCTCTTGGACTGTCACGTTTTTGGACAGTTTCACAGCCCCTTGGGCGCCACTTTGAGAGAGAGATGGGTGATGAGAAAGTGTGTATTAGGTTAAGAGAGAGAGATGTGTTGTAGAGATATTTTGCTTTTTAAACTTTAGGTAAAACCATTTCACCTTTTACCCTAAACTTGGTAGTTGTGGGTAAATGGTTTTTCAAAAGCAAAACAAGGTAGTTGGGTGGTAGGTACACCTACCACACATGGGCCCCACATATTTGAATTGAAAAATTCAAATATCTCTACGAACATTTGCCGCGGCTCGGTTCCGTTTAATCCGATTAAACGAACTTCCGTCGTTAAATAATTAAATCTAATTTAATTAAATATCGATGCCACGCAAATATATTACGAACGTCGTTTACGAATTAATTCTAAATTAATTCGTTCGTTCGCATTAAAGTCCGACTTTAATTTCGTAATGAAATCCAATTCATATTAATATATCTGATATATTAATTTTAGCCCATTCGTATAAATTAAATAGAAAAATCAAATTTAACTATTAAATTTATTTTACCGATTAATTCCAAATTAATCGCGTTCTCTCTCTTTAGATAATATTTTATCCCAGATAAAATATCTCCATAATTAATCCCAGATTAATTTTCTCTCTCATCGAATTAATCCCAGATTAATTAAAGTGCGAGTCATACATCATCGGTGAATCATTGGGAAGCGACCCATGAGATCCCCGGATATGTGGGCAGTAAATACGGTCGTCGGACTTCCGAACACGTAAGTACCAAGTACTACGTTTTACCGATTCACAAGACAAGGTTGGCTTCTAGCAAAGCACCATGCCTACCCAATTCTCCGGAAATATCCTTACAGGAATGAAGGATCTGTATCAGGCGTAGTATACATCGTATAGTGCATATCGATCTAGTATCGGATGGTCACGTGCTAGGCCTGGGGCTGGAGTTGTGTCTGCCCCATACGAAGCACATGTAGGATGTCTGGTAACTAGTCTCTATAATCGGATATACATGACCTAGTCATAATATCCCAATGGCCGCGCAGCACTTAAGAGCACTAATACCGTATCATACGTGACATCATCTCCACTATGACTGGAGTGATACTTCCGTCTTGAAATCACACCCAATACTCTACGATTCTCAACATACCCAGTATTGGCGTACACAGAACCGGTTAAAGCCCTGGACGACCTCAACCAAAGTATATTGATTGTCGTAAGTATTAGCGGTGCAAGTCTCAAGTTAAGACCAAATACACCTACCCTGATTTCGGACTCCCATAGACACACAGTCATAGTACCAATGGGATTCCGAGGGGGTCTATCCAGAGCGAAGTTGTTTCCCGTACCATCGGTGAAACACAACCTCCTGTTACACTTGCATGAGTATCCAATACCCAAATATATGAGAACTATGCTGTTGTGCCCTCACAACGCGCACAAGTGCAATGCTAGTCTTTTACGTATCTATCGATGTCCAATCTCGATAATACTCTGACTAGGGATATTTAATGATTTATCCTACGTGGACTGATACTGTCTCATATCCTTCTCCGTCCAGGAACAAATCATAGGGACCTCTCATCATTTATACATCTAAGGTGATCTAATCACAAATGATAAGAGAGCAATCTTCTTTGTCACATAGTTAATTTGTACAACAACACCATGATTTGTACAAATAGTGACGCTATGGGTCATAATTGTCCAACAGTCAGAGGATTAGATATGATACTATACTCGTGGAGATTCATATTGACGGTGGCACGTACTACCAACTATTAGGAATCGTCCAATAAGTCATTCAGTATTCACTCTAATGAATACCCACATATCTATACAAGCTGACGTTGCTCATGATCCATTGGGTCTGACCATTAGAACTCCATTTCCAATATACGAAAAATGCTAGTATTTTAGGTTATAGGAATTTGACCGTGTTCTAAAACCAACGACAAGAAATATATCTTTTAAGAATAGTTTATAATAGCGATACTATCCCAATGACGAACTACACCCAGTGTCCAGCACCACTAAATGATTATTCTAAGGTCGATGTTATAATTAACATACAAATATATATATATATATATTTCACCCAGCATGTTTCGAGAGAAAATAACACAATAATAGTTACCATTAATAAAACGTTGAAATGAAAATTCAATTATATTATTATCTAATGATAAAATATCGTACAATAAATTGTTCGAATTGGCGTTCAAAGCATCAACTCCAACAGTAAAGATCGGGTAACATCCGAACATGACCATATCGATAGAGGGTAGTGGGTAAGCCATTTTCTGACGGTCTGGACTCCAGAACATGTTCCAAAAAGGGTTGAAATTTAAAAAATCATCATACAAGCACCTGAAATTACCTACAAGCACACTTAAACAACAATCTATATACCCAATGGGGATGAATTAGGTAATAGCCTAAATATGCGGTAATAAAAATTCTTGCCAATTTTACACTACTAAGTTAGTAGCTTTACCAAGTAAGTTTAGGTTAATTTTCTTAATCACAATATATCGCCTAATTGCAAGTTTCTAATTAATATGAAAATATGAAATAAAATTACGATAATAAAAATTTAAGGGATAGAGAAAATGACAACGGTAATTTATAGTGGTTCGACCAACTCTTTGCCTAAGTTCACTCCCCAGGCCACGCTTGACGATTTTCACTAAGTTGATCCAAAACTTACATCGAGTTTTCCGTGGCTCACTCGCAACCAAAATTTTTGTCCCCTAAGTTCACTCTAAACCTTTACACAAGAGTTTTGCAATGGCTTGCTCTTAAACTCTTACAATGAGTTTTGTCCCTAGACTTTCTCACAACCTTTTACAATAACCACCCTTTTTAGTATGCTTACTCACAAAAGGATTTCACAACCGCAAGTGTTTGAATAATGAAGATTTATAATACCATTTGGGCACTCACGAAGATAAGAAGATTAATGATGTGAGTTTCTAACCCCAGTAAATTAGCTCACTAAAAATTATATGATGGTATAGTATGTGAACTTGATTGTGAGAGTGTATGATAAATAAAATTTTATTTACTCACTGCTTTTTTTGCCTTAAAAGCAATTGTATGAAGGTTCAAGAAGTAGGAAAAAATGAAATAGGGACTCAATTTATAGAGAAAATAAAAGTAGTCCCTTATATTTGCGCTGATGCCAATATGCCGGTCTGCAAAGGCCGGTATGCCATTACAAAGGCTATAAAATATTACTATTTGACACAGGTAAGCGAAACAAGACCAGATTACTGATAGGTATGGCAACCGGTATGGATTTTTCCATTTTCCGAGAGCATGTAAAATACGAAGGCTGATTGGTATGAATGTTGATATGCTCTAGACCGGTTCTAGTAACTGTACAAACTCCACACTGACCGGCATGGAGTAGCCTGGTTCCAGAGGCGATGTAAAAATGCTCAAAACAGATCAGGGTCACCGGTATGCCGCTTTGGGGGACCTGTATGCTGGATTTGAAGATTTAAAAATATTTTGCACATGAGCCTAATGCACTAAGTGAATGTGTATATGATCTATGAGCTTAGAGACTTAAAGTAAAAACTCACTTTTAAAGAGATCCCTAAGCTAAAACCACACATGATATTCTTCGTTAGTCGTTTGAGTCTTCACATTCATCTACTATTCACCACAAATGTGCTTCAACATCTCTTTGTAATATCCGCTAATGCACGTCCAAGTCTTCTAGTGTTGAATCATCAAAATACATCTTGCGAATATGTTGCTAATAATCTCCCCCATTTTGATAATGGCAACCTTTAAAACTTGTGAGCTTTGAGAGTTCCTTATTTATTGACGATTATGCTCCCCATCAACATGTGATTATCTTCAATATAGCTCTATAAAACGTATACAAACACATTAATACAAATTTGCTTCGGTTTAATACAAGGGTGGGAAACACAAGTTTTATCTCATTCCTATGATTTCTCCATATTCGACATTATAAAAAAGGATGGAGAAGCAAAAAATTAAGTTCTATGAGATACCAATCAATATGTGCACAAAACATATGAAAGTTTATTAACATGCACATTTAGAATTTTCCATCCAATTTTCCCTTTTTTCCATACAATATGAAATTCATGCATAGATCATCAAAATCACTAAGATTGAGCTAATATCCATGCATTTCATTTTCAACTAATAGAGATCAATGGAAAGGCATATTCCATGTTAAAAAAAGATTCAAATGATCACATATATCATATAAATCCATAAGTCTCATGTGATACCAATTGATACCAAATGAGATTATTAATGTGATTAAGCATATGATGATATCAAAATAAATTCAAATTGCATCATCACTAATATGCTTCACAATCAAGTCCAATTCATATCAATAAGCATACATGTATAAGTTGCAAGAAATGGTACCAATATTTCCGTAAACATGGATCTTACCTATTACCGTTGTCACTTGGTGAAAAATCCACCAATTATCAAAATACATTCATTTTTTAGGATTGCATTTGACATTCTTCTTTTTTTGAGCTCTTTCTTCATCTTCGTAAAGTCTTTGACATCAGTTACATTTCTCATTTATTGACTATTCCCAAAGCTCCCTCTACAAAATCATTTAAGTACATTTGGGTACCCAAATTTTCTTTGGTTCATGGGGGTTAGTTTTGGTTCCTTAGGGAACCCATACATTCACTTTTATATTTTTGTACATGTAATCAAATATTTTATGTCATTTCTTATTGCATGCAAGCCATGTCACATTTTCATCCAAAGTGACATGCGTATCAGAATTGGATGCCTTTACAAAATAATTGTTTAAAAATTTTTGTTTGATGTAAGGCCTATATCCTAATCATTTTCTTTTAAAAGCACATCTTTGGGATCCAATCAACATGTTAAGATGTTTCTTTCCCAAAGTAAATTTTGTTATTATGTCATGTAAACCCATGACCTTTTCATTTAAAACAATATTTTCATTAATAATAGATTTGCAATCACATGTATTTGAGCTAGATGACATGCTAGATATGCTCTTTTCAAGTTTTATCTTTTTATCCTTTAAACATGCATTTCATTTTCCTCAACAATTGATACATGATCATGTAATAGTGGTGAATTCTCATTTTTGATTAATTTATGCTTCTTCATGAGCAAATCATAATATTCATGTAATTCATTAAATGTGTCAAGCAATTCATCATATTCAAGGGAATCATGTACCTTTTTGTCATCGCTTTCCTCTAGTAGATCATCAATAGCCATGAAAGCAAGATTTATTGTTCCCTCATCATTTTCCTCTTTGGATGAGCTATTGTCGTTATCGCTCCAAGTTGCCTTCATTGCTTTATTGTTGAATATTCCTTTGAATCTCCTCATTGGGAAATTAGCAACTACATGACTCAGCTTTTCATACTCATAGCAAATAATCTTATCTTTCTCGTGCTTTCGTGGCCAATTTTCTTCTCTCTTCTTATCCAACTGATATTTCTCTTTATACTTTTTAGATTTGAGGAACTTCTTGAACTTCTTGGTTTAATGTGCCAACTCATCATCACTTCTTCTTCTTCATCACTTGAGCTAGAATCATCTCCTTTTCTCATAAATGACTTAAGGGATATTCTCTTTTTATTCTTTATTCTTCTTCCCTTAAATCCATTTTAAACTCCATCTCATATTCCAATTATTTTCCCACTAAATCATCCAATTTCAAATTGTTGATATTATTTGATTCATTGATGGAGGATGTGCAAATCTTATACTCTTTAGGGAGTGACCTAAAAATCTTTTTCACTTGATCATTAGAGTCAATGTTTTTCCCTAAAGTGCTAAGTTGATTCACAATCATTGTGATTCTCGAAATCATTTGCTCAATATCTTCACCGGCTTCCATTTTAAAGTTATCTAACTCACACATGAACCAATTGATCTTTGACTCATTGACTTGGATTGTGCCCTCATTAACCATTTCCAATGACTTCCATAATTCATATGCATTTCCAAACTCCAAAAGCTGGTTAATTTGACTTTGATCAATTGCACAAAGGAGATGATTGAGGGCCTTAGTATTTTGGGAGGCTTCCATGAAATCCTCATCGGTCCATTCAAAACTCCACACCATTGTCATCCTTCTTTATTGGCATTCATGTACTATTTATGATCAATTTGAATGATTACAGATCAATGGAAAAAATGTAGTTCGACATCCTCATCTTCCAATAACCATAATCGGTTCCAGTGTAGAAGGGAGGTATAGTGGTTGAAAATCCCTCGGCAAGATTCGTTAAGTAGCTTGTAGAGGCCATGATCTATTCTCGGATGGTTAGGTATTTGTTGAGAAAACCTCGCTCTGATACCAATTGAAATTCCCTACAAGCACACTTAAACAACAATCTTTACACCCAATAGGGGGGTGAATTGGGTAATGGCCTAAATATGCATAAATAAAAATTCTTGCCGATTTTACGTTACTAAGTTTGTAGCTTTACCAATTAAGCTTAGTCAATTTTCTTAATCACAATATATCACCTAATTGCAAGTGTCTAATTAATATGCAAATATGAAAATAAACTTGCGATAATTAAAAGTTAAGGGATAATGAAAATGAAATCGGTGATTTATAATGGTTCGGCCAATTCTTTGTCTAAGTCCACTCACCTAGGCCACGGTAGAAGATTTTCACTAAGTTGATCCAGAACTTACATCAAGTTTTCTATGTCTCACTCGTAACCAAGAGTTTTGTCCCATAGGTTCACTCCAAACCTTTACACAAGAGTTTTGTAATGGCTCACTCTTAAACCCTTACAAAGAGTTTTTCCCTAGGCTAACTCTCAACCTTTTACAATAACCACCCTTTTGAGTATGTGTAACACCTCGCCAGAGGCAATTATGCTACAGACATGAGATAAAATTAACCCATCTCTATAAGCCTCCAAATTTACAGAAAAACGGACGTGATATATCCTAAAACTGGACAACCTGGATCAAAGTCCATCATCAAAATGAATCCTGAAAAACATCCAACATACAAAATGACCTTAGGTCCACACAAAACACATCAAAATCAAATCAACACTTAAGGGATCCTTGCCCACATCATCCATCAACACTCAAGGACTATGTGCCCACAACATCATAAGTAATCAAAACTTTTACTTAATATATACAAACAACGTGCTCAACACGATAAATAATATATTAATCACAAATCCTAAACCTCTATAATTTTTCCTAGGACACTTGCGAGGGTGACTGCAACTTGGGTGATCCGCGTATCGAGCATAGCTTCCAAAGATGATGTGGTTGACCTGTTTGGAGCCAACCTGCAAAACTACAAACTAGTTTGGTGTGAGTTATAAAACTCAGTAAGTAACCATACTATTACTATAAACAAACATACAAGTAAAGCATATCAACAGTTTTTCAGAATTACCAAGTTATTATAAGTTCAGAATTATCAACTTTATTTTTATCCTTTATTCTTTACACGTGCCAAATCCTTATATTTGCATATCTACATATGTGCCAATCTAATAGACAAACATCTAAAGCATAAAAAGCAAAACTCGAATATCATAGAGTACGTCATCTATCGTCGGATATATTTCATTCATGTAAGACATTAAGTCACTTTTATACATTATCACAAATAAGCATCCTTGAAATATCATCAAATCTGTAAGTCAATCAAACTTTCTTGTATTCGGTTACAAACTATCTTCAATACCAAAACAAACTTACTTCAGTACAACAATAAACTTTCTTCAATTTCGATGGCTTACAATAACTTAACATGTGTGATTCATATGCATTCATACATATCATAACTCACTTCTCTTATATTTATGCCAATAAAATTTTAGAATTCTTACACATATACGTACATACGATAACAACTTAGAAAACACACTTTACAACATCTTATACTCATACTGATTTTCAAATCATTCATTCATTCCACGTGAACATACACAGTTCATACATAACACATAATCTATCATACACACACACACATACGCAAACATACATACAATCATCGAACAACCGATAATGAAGCATACATAATCGTCAATACATAAGAGAACACATAACTCAAACAACACATATATATGCACTCTCTTATACAAACAATGCTCGTACGAGACTCATTACCTATTTTAGAATAGGTATGAGATGAATGGTGTCTGAATGGATCCTTAACCAGATCGAATACTACACCACAAGAACATCAACCAATTAGACATATACACATGCACACATATCACGTAACACAAACTCATCGCACGATTTCTCATACACAAGACATACATGGCAAACACATCTGAATCTTCATCCAAATACTCATTTACGTATATATATTTCAAACATATGAATATACATTACTATGAACTCAAATGTTAAATCCTTAACTGTCCTCAAATCTTTCATTACCGCTCAAACACCCTTAGTTTTAGATATTCCATATAGTAACATCTGATACATAAACTTATCAATTCAGGAAAAACTTAGCTTATACCCATTTCTTGTCATAATTATCTAATCCAACCTTTATACTGACAATCGCATGTTCGAGTCAATAACAAACTTATCCAAAAAAATGCACACATACATATGCTAATACAAACACTGAAGTCATAACTTACCCTTTACCAATCTTTTATACAAAAATCATACATATCCTATCATCTCATACATATGCAAATACGCGTTCATATACTTATACATATGTCTATACATATACATATCATTACAAGTTCACACACTTACATACATAACACATGTATATAAACATTGAGTTCAACAAATGTTTCACTTCATATCATAGCAATAACAAAATCCATACCTGCGATGGTCGATTCACTTAACTAATCATAGTCTTGAACTCCGTTCTCAAACTACCTCTTAACTATCCTCATTTTATCCTAAAAAGTTCAATATCCTCTATATATAATTAAACACAAATCAACAATTCAAGCTCTCATCGTATGGGTTACTTATCTGACTTCCCGAGCACTCCAGGTCCTAGTCAAATATGTCAAAACAAATCACGAAATGCCATCACAATCGCAACTTTACAAAATTCTTGACTTTACTATGACAACTTCCGGATCTTTCCAGGACAATCAAATTAAGTCCAATTTCAATGATTTCAGTTCCAATAATCTTAAAACACCTTTACAAACTAATTCATGCCACTAGTTAACTTGAATCATCAGTTTACGCATTTTTAGAAAATCTTCTGAAAATATCTCCGCAAACGCTACAGAAGGGTCTCGAATCCTCCGAACCTATACAGATTTATCAAAACATTATCGTATCATCATATATATCTGTAATGACTCGAAATTTCATAACTCGACTAAATATAGTAACTTGGCGACTTAGACAGAGTTTTCCCAAGCGTTAGCGGAAATTCTAAAGACGACTTAATGGGCCAACCTTAAGACAAGCCCAATTAGCGTTAAGACAATTTATGGGCCATAATAAATAACCAATAGTGGTTTAGCCCAAGTCTAGGCCTAATGAGAATTAGAAATGTTGGCCCAAGTCCTTATTTTTCTAGAAAATGCTAAAACCTTCAAGATTTAGCTATCACTTTAAAAGAAACAAAAATCAAAATTTGGAAATGATTTCACTCTCCCCCTTGGCCGAAATTCATGGACAACAAAGGAGAAGAATTTTCATTTCTATTTTTTTTTCAAAATTTCCAAGATAATCTAGATCAATTTACCACAACCTAAGCCTAATAAGGGGAAAAAGGAAGCTTGGAGATTCTATTAGTGAGAAAAGCATTTGAATTAAGGTGAGAAATACTTGACCCAAAACTTGAAATTTCGAGTATTAAAGGTTTGAGGTTTGTAGTGTGTTATTGATTGAAAATAATGTGATTATTGATGATTGTTGTGTTAAGAAGTTAGTGTTTGGGAAATTTTTAGTTATGTCACCCTAGTTGAAGTACTAAGTAAGGATACTAGAATTTGGTGGTGTTGGGATGTTAGGAACTTAGCATGATAGTAAATTTAATGTTTAAAATTGCTTTTGGTTGTGTAAGAATGGAAGTTGTGAGCTTGATTATTGAAGAGGTGAAGATTGGCCCTGGAAATAGCCGAGCGTCGCGATGCCATTGGGCTAGCGTCGCGATACGTAACAAGGCAGAGCCTCTATTTTAGTTCTGATTTTTTAGCGTCGCGACGCCAATGGGCCAGCGTCGCGACGCGAATCAAACCAGAGCCTTTTCTCAAATTGATTTTACTTATATTTTTTTGAATTGAAACTTACTTTTCCACACATAGGGTGTTAGCCAAGTTTATTTCCAGTTATTTTATGAATAAGAATGCTTTGAGAAATATTTTAGAAAGTGATAATTTTTAAAGCATGATTTTGATGATTTTTGGAGGCATGAGGGAAAAACCCACCTCAATTATAACTTGGTACGAATACTGGAATTGACGGATTCGAAATGTATGCACACGTAGTTCAAGACTAGGGATGATTGATGCCTCTAGATCCTAGTTCAGGGCTAGGGGGACGGCGATACGTAACGCCCCTAGACCTTAGTTTCAGGGTCATGTAGTAGCATGGATCAACACTTCTGGCTGTAGTTCAGTGGCTTGGGGGATGGTGATACGTAACGCCCCAAGATCACTAGTTAGGCGTATGGGGGGACGGTGATACCTAACGCCCTCATGCGTCAGGTTTTTCTACAGCTTCCAAGAGATTTTAAACAGAAGATTTTTTAGAAACAGATTTCTCAAAGTTTGAAAGGAAAAGAATCAGTTTTCAAGCATATGATTCAAAAAGTGATTTAAATTTAAGATGATTTTACTCAACCATACTGAATCAGTTTTCTCTGATTTTGTAGTTCCACTCACTGAGTTCCATAGGATTGACCCCCCACTCTCCAGTTCTTTTGCAGGATCTATCCTTTGGTGAGCCACGCGCAACTTTTGGAGACAGAATTCTGGAACAAGAGTTATGTTGTAGTCACTAGGTCCATCATACCAGATCTACATTCACAAATAATGTAGTTTTTTATGATTTTATTTTATTACATGATAGTTATATTATGATGATGTGTATATGATGAGTATTTTCAGTATATGTACATATTGTTATGATTATGCATTTGAGTTAGTTCTAAGATTGTGTGTGTGATTTTTCAAGTGATTGCATAGTATCATGGTAAGAGTGAGTTTTCTTGTGCATACGTCTGTGGCTTAGGCGACAATGGGTTTTTTTGTCTGCCGGTAACATTCTCGGAATGGGGATGTTACAAAGTGGTATCAAAGTATGGTCTAGGGATTCAGTGACTGCAGTAAGAGAGTAACAGTGTCTTATATATGTAGTATACCCGAGGTACTAATATATGAGATATTGTAGCTCTAGTATCATTGTTCTGGAAGTATGTCTCATCTTTTGATTTAAATATCTTGAGAATCTGATTGACTATTTTCCTTTCATGTTTATTTAGATATCATACCACCGAAGGGTAGAACTGGACTTAGAGGAAGACCTGGGCGTGATAGGGTGCCCCAAGCTGTAGACCCGGACTAGAGGTCAGTGGCACCTGCCCCTGAGCTAGATAGGGGGCAGAGAGCGAAATATGTATATGAGGGTGGTGTAAGAGAAGATAAGGCAAGACCAGTGGTTCAACCTAATGATCCAGTAGCTGCAGGTTTACAACAGATTCAGCAGCCAGTAGCAGCTCTTGTCTAGTTGATTTCTCGTTAGCAGCAGCCTCTAGGCCCAGAGCCGATGGCTGTAGAACTCACAATTCCCATTCCACCTTCACCTGTAGGACTTTCAATGGCTCACCAGACAATAGTTCCTCCAAACAGACCAAATCCTACCACTTTCCAATCATGACCTTCCACGGTACCTCATGAGCCACCTCTAGTGACAGTTCAGGTTATGCCGCGACAGAAGCTGCTAGTGTCCTTACATGAATTCCGGAAGCTTCATCCTCCCACATTCTCGGGAGTAGAATCCTACCCTGATCCATGCGGCTTTATTGAGAATCGGATCACATATGTACTGCCTTGGGGTGTTCACCGGAGATATTGCCAACACTTGGTTCATGTCCTTTCGAGATGGTCGGCGACGAGATGCTCCTCCATTGACTTGGGTTGAGTTCAGTACAACTTTCTTGTCCAGATTTTTACCGCAGAGTATTAGGGATGCCAGAGCTCTTGAGTTTGAGCAGTTGATCCAGGGGAATAGATGAAAATTTCTGAGTACGATATACAGTTTACTCGATTGTCCTGTTATGCCCCACATTTAGTCAGCACAAAAGAGATGAATGTGAAGAGGTTTGTAAATGGGCTTCAGGATTACTTGTTTTTCTCTATCCACTTCACAGAGACTACCACATATACTCAAGTTTTAGATGCTGCCCTACGATTTGAGGCGCGAGTTAGAGAGAGACAAGCAGAGAGGGAGTCTCGGAAGAGGCCAAGATCAGAAGAGATGTTTAGGCCGCAGTAAAGTGGCCCAAGTAGACAGTAGCAGATGTCGGCTCCACCTACTACACGTAGAGATATGTGCCCGGTTCAGGGAGGTTAGGATCATAGACCAACTTAGAGTGCCATCTCACGCGCAGTTTCTTCTCCCTCGATGGCCCAGCCGGGGCGAGGTTTTCCCTTATGTTTGACTTGTGGGCGGACTCATTCGGGGGCCTGTCGATCTGGGAGTAGGGGTTGTTATTGGTGTGGACAAATGGGACATCTGAAGAGAGACTATCTGGTACCAGCAGAACAGTTGCCATCTTTCAGTATCGCTCCATCAACACCCCAGCCACGACCTAACAAGAATATAGGAGAAGGAAAGCAGAGACACATTGGTAGAGGATAGACAGTAGGAGGAAGAGGATAACCAATAGGTGATCGAGGACAAGCTTCCTCCAGTAGAGCTCAGGGTAGGGTGTATACCATTACACCCTAAGAGGTGTAGGTATCTAATGCAGTCATCACAGGTACATTATCGATTGGTCATGTGCAAGCTAAAGTGTTGTTTGATTCAGGCGCCACACACTCTTTTGTGTCACCATATTTTGTAACCCACTTGGGTAGAGATACCGAGCCTTTAAATTCACCTATCATGATAGCTACCCCGGTAGGAGATCCAATAGAGGTTACGTATGGTGTGAGGAGTTGTCGAGTGGATATTGGTGGGCATATTTATCATGCCAATCTAGTAGTATTAGGTATATTGGGCTTCGACGTCATCTTGGGGATGGATTAGTTAGTTATGCACCATGCAGTGTTAGATTACCTGCAGAAGACTGTTACATTGCATATTCCCGATCAATCAGTTAGAGTCTATCAGAGGGATATAAGTGTAGCACCTCATAATTTAATATCAGCAATGCAAGCATTTAAGTTACTTCAGAGGAGAAATATGGGTTATTTGGCTTACGTGACAGATAGTAGAGTAGAAAATAAAAGTCTTGAGCAGATCTTGGTGGTAATGGAGTATCCTGATATTTTCCCAGATGAGTTGCCGGGATTACTGCATGATAGGGAGATTGAGTTCTATATAGATGTAGTACCAGACACCCATCCTATATCGATTCCCCCGTATATGATGGCCTCTGCAGAACTCAAGGAATTGAAGGTACAATTACAAGGCTTACTGGATAAAGGCTTCATTCGCCCCAGCGTGTCTCCGTAGGGCGCATCAATATTATTCGTAAGGAAGAAATATGGAACGCTGTGGTTGTGTATAGACTACCGGCAGCTAAATAAGGTGACAATCAAGAATAAATATCCACTACCGAGGATCGATGACCTATTTGATCAGTTACATGGGGCACATTGATTTTCAAAAATCGATCTACGATCAGGATATCACCATTTGAAGATTAGGAAGAGTGACGTCCTGAGATAGCCTTTCGGACTAGATATGGACATTACGAGTTTTTGGTAATGTCATTTGGTTTGACCAATGCCCCGACGGCTTTTATGGATTTGATGAATATGGTGTTCAAACCCTTCCTAAATTGGTTTGTGATAGTTTTTATTGATGATATCATGATGTACTTATGTAGTGAGCTGGAGCACACGGAACATTTGCACCAGGCGTTACAGACATTGAGAGAACATAAGATGTATCCCAAGTTCTCGAAGTGTGAGTTTTGGTTGACTAGTATGGTATTTCTGGGGCATGTGGTATCCAAGGAAGGGATTGGAGTAAATTCCTAGAAGATCGAGCCTATACAGAACTGGCACTGACCTATAAGTGTGACGGAGATTCGTAGCTTTGTGGGGTTAGCAGGATATTATAGGAGATTCGTAGAGAATTTCTCCAGAATAGCTGCTTCGTTAACACGACTAACTCAGAAGAATGTGAAGTTTGAATGGTCGGATGCTTGTGAAAAGAGTTTTTAGGAGCTCAAACGGCGATTGACTACTGATCATGTTCTTACACTTCCAGCGGGATCAAAAGTATTTACAGTGTATTGTGATGCTTCTAGAGTGGGATTGGGATGTGTGTTGATGTAGAGGGGAAGAGTTATTGCTTATGCTTCTACAAAACTAAAGCTCTATGAACAATATTATCCCATTCACGATTTGGAGATGGCTGCAATAATTTTTACTCTGAAGATTTGGCGGCATTACTTATATGGTGAAAAGTTTAAAATCTTCACCAATCACAAAAGACTTAAATATATCCAGAGCCAAAATGAGGTTAATTTAAGACAGAGACGGTGGATTGAGTTACTGAAAGGTTATGACTGTTCTATTTAGTATCATCCGGGAAAAGCTAATGTTGTAGCTGACGTCTAAAGTAGGAAATCTATGGGGATTTTAGCTCATTTATCGATTGAGAATTGGCATCCAGCTAAGTATATGCAAAGATGTATACTGGATGAAGTGAGTTTTCAGGTAAAAGCTCAGGGAACGTTATTAGCGCAGATACAGGTTCAATCCACCCTCATAGATGAAATCAGAGTTGCAAAGAAAGCAGATCCTGAAATGCAACAGACTAGACGCAGGTTGCAGTAAGGCATGAGAGATGAGTATTATATAGAGTGAGAATCTCATCAGGAAGAAGAACAAGATTGTTGTTCCCCCAGTTCAGGATTTGAAGCATTCGTTGTTAGAAAAGGCCCACACTTCATCCTATACCATGCATCCCAGGATCAAAAATATGTATCACGACCTTAAGAATTTTTACTGGTGGGATGGTATGAAAAAGGATGTATGCCGTACATGCCAGCAGGTTAAAGCAGAACATCAGAGGCCAGCGGGGAAACTTCAAAGTTTAAACGTTTCAGAGTGGAAATGGGAAATAATTACTTCCTCGTACTTCAAAGGGGTATGATTCTATATGGGTGATTGTAGATAAATTGACTAAATATGCATATTTCCTTCAAGTAAGAACTAGCTACATAGCAGTTCAATATGCCAAAATGTATTTGGATGAGATAGTGTCGTTGCACAGAGTACCTATCTCAATAATCTCTGATCGAGGTTTTTAGTTTACATCTAAGTTTTGGCAATCATTTTAGGAGGCTTTGGGTTCCCAACTACGCTTTAATACATCTTTTCACCCTCAGGCGGATGGCCAGACAAAGCGGACTATACACACTTTAGAAGACATGTTTCGGGCCTGTGTCATTGATTTTGAGGGTAGTTGGGACCAGCATTTGCCACTTATAAAGTTTGCCTATAACAATAGTTATCAGACAAGTATTCAAATAACACCATTTGAGGCTTTGTATGGTAGGAAATGTAGATCCCCAGTTGGATGGTTTGAAGCCGGGGAGCAAAAGTTGATGGGGCCCGATTTGGTACAAGATGCAGTAGAGAAAGTGAAGCTAATCAGAGAAAGGATTAATAAGGCTAATAGTTTCCAGAAACGTTATGCAGATCACCAGAGGAAGGATTTGGAATTTCAGGTGGGAGATTTTATATTCCTTAATGTATCTCCTTTTAAGGGAGTTATGAGGTTCGACAAAAAGGGTAAGCTCAGCCCTAGACACGTCGGACCATTTCAGATACTCCAAAGAGTTGGAGGGAGAGCTTACGAATTGGCGCTTCCACCCAGTATGGATAGGATAGACCTAGGTTTTCACGTGTCTATGCTATAAAAATACTTTCGTGATGAATCTCATATGTTGGATCCCATAACAATCGATGTCTATCAAGATTTATCTTATTTGGAACAACTAGCAGCTATAGTGGACATGGAGATGAGAAAGCTACGATCTAAGTGGATTCCCCCAGTTAAGGTGGTTTGGCAGCACCACAAGGGACATGAATCCATATGAGAGCCAGAATAAGCCATGCGAGAGTAGGACCCCCAACTGTTCATGAAAGAAGGTATGCTCCATACTCTTAAGTGTGTTGATTCGAGGACGAATCATTTTAGGTGGGGAGAATTCGTAACGACTCGAAATTTCATAACTCAACTAAATGTAGTAACTTGGCGACTTAGAAAAATATTTCCCAAGCGTTAGCGGAAATTCTAGAGACGACTTAATGGGCCAACCTTAAGCCAATTCCAATTATCCTTAAGATAATTTATGGGCCATAATAAAAAATAAAGAGTGGTTTAGCCCAAGTCTAGGCCCAATGAGAATTAGAAATGTTGGCCCAAGTCCTTATTTTTCTAGAAAATGCTAAAACCTTCCGAATTTAGCTATCACTTAAAAGAAATAAAAATCAAAATTTGGAAATGATTTCTCTCCCCATTGGTCGAAATTCATGGACAATAAAGGAGAAGAATTTTCATTTCTTTTTTTTCAAAATTTCCAAGATAATCTAGTGTAGGGGATTTTATAGGTAAACATAGCGGAACGTGGAAAAATAAATTTTTCCGATTTCAATATTTTTTCTTGGGAAACTAAAATAAACTTATTTATTCTAATTACTCAATACTTAAAAACTAAATTTTTTTACCCAAAAATCATATTTTCCTATATTTGTCGTGAGACCAATAGTTTTCATTTTGATTATTTTAGTCATAATTTTTCAAATACAAATTTAAGTGATTTCAAATCACTACCAAAATGATTTTTACATATCATATACATCAAAATACAACTCACAACACAAAACTCAATTTTTCTTGCAATTGCTGAATGGGTCTCCAACTTGTAACTTCTTACATTTTGGTCCAAATTTGTTCAAAATAAGTTTAAATGATTTCAAATCAACACCAAATGATTTGTACATCTTATATACATCATTATACAATACATATATGAATAGCCATAGTTTTTGGTGGAGGTATAAACCTTAATTTCTCAAATCAATCCAATTAACAAAATTAACTAAAATTAAACAAATCCAACACTTTACAACACCAAACAAGTCTCACCACTTTGAAAAAACTCAAGAGCAATTCTAGGTCATCAATAAGTGGCCTAACAACTCTAGAATGATAACAAGATCATCAAATGATCAAAAGTGTGCTTATACACCTTTTATAAGCTTACTTTGTTAATCATACATGCATACATCTTTCATTCATGCCTCCAACCATCATAACACAAACGTAAGAGAGTAGAAAAACTTAAGAACTATATATGTTGTAGCCAAGAACCAAAGGAACAAGTTTCATTCTCATAGAAAGTTGGAAATACTTACAAAAATCTAAACTTTCTTTAATTTCTTCTTGGTTTCTTTTCTTTTTCTCTCAAGTCTCTTTTGTTTTAGGTTTTTGGTGGCTTGAGCAAGTGTGAAGCAAATGAAAAATGAAACCCTTATATATTTAGGGCAATGGCCAAGTTTTGAGAAAAAAAAGAAATAAGATATTTCTTTAATTTTTCAAACAAATATCAAGGAAGTCAACTGGCATTTGACAACCTTTTTATTTAATTGTAAAGTCAAACTTATACACAAATTAATCATTTCCAAACTTTATCATAATGATAGATATTTATATTTTAATTACTTTAATCATTTAACAATTAAATAATTAATTAAATATAAATATCTCAAATATATATATATATATATATATATATATATATATATATTATATTTACTTTAAATATTCCACATACATATATTAATGATATATGTCAAATATCACAATTTGACATTTAATTACTGTGTATTTAATAAAATCATACATTAAATACAAATACATATTAATTAGGAAATGACCAAAAGGTGCATTTGTATGTATCTTTCGTTTAACCGTTAAATGATTTATAAATAATCAATATTATTCATAAAAGTTGTCCTAGTGCCCTACGAGTATATTTCATTAGTGAGATTCTCTAGGTTTAGGTATATCTGTCATGAAATCCAATTTCATGTCCATAATCTACCCACCCGTAAATTATGGCGAACACAAATAAACTCACTGAACCATACAGGTCGAGGTCATTGCATAATCCATCCGTCATAGGTATTCGAATTATTCCAGAGATATAGATATAAAGGTCAAATCTCTATAGATATAATCACCTCGACGTTTTTATTAGCAATCTCTTATTTAACAATTAGAACTCACTTCTATAGTGTACCATGGGTCTATGGATTTAACAGATTGCTAATTCCATATTGAATACCTATGCTCTGTACACAGAGCTGATGGATTCTATCTTTACACACATAGGATATCCTGAGGATCAGTCCACACCCAACAGACTGGCGGTGGTTTGAGCTTAATAGGTCAGTGATGTGACTGCCATCAAAGTGTGGAGGATATCTCATATATCCACAGTGGTATCTTAAGTCAAACAATCACTATGCTACTCAACCCGAGAAGATTCTTATTGACGTTGGTGTAGCATCCATTAAGAATCTTCGATAAGTCGTTCAGTGTTTATCCGATATCAACACCTATATGTCTATACGAGTCTCCAAGACTCATGGTTCATTGAGAATCTACCATTGGAATCCAAGATTCCAATATACGACATGTAACGGTCTCAACAGGTTTACTTACTGACTAAGTAAAGTAAACCTTGACCAGGAACAATTAAAGAAATGATACTGCTATGATACAACTCAATGTCAGTTGCGACACTTTTACAACAGTATCATAACTGTTTATTTTATTCATAATAAAATGTTTACATAAGTATTTACAGGGAAATATATAAGAAAATTGGTGTTCCGGGCACTAACCCCAACAAATTTTCCCACTTACTCTAGTACCAATATCGATTGTATCTCATACCCATTGACTCCACATGTTTATCAAATAACTTCGGAGGAATGACCTTGGTAAGCGGTCTGTTACATTATCTTCAATCAGGACCTTGAACACGACAATGTCCTATCGCAACACAATCTCTCGAATGATGTTGTACTTCCGTTCCACATGCTTCGAATTCTGATGCGCCCTCTGTTCTTTTGCTTGCACAATGGCTCCATTATTATCACAATATAACAAAATCTGATTCTCGATACTTGGGACTACTCCCAACTCTGTGATAAAGTTCTTAACCCAAACAGCTTCTTTTGCAGCTTCAGAAACTGAAAGATATTCCGCCTCTGTGGTGGAATCAACTGTGAACCCCTGTTTGGAACTTTTCCAACAAACTATACCTCCGTTAAGGGTAAACATGAATCCTGATGTATACTTTCTATCATCAGGATCCGATTGGAAATCCGAATCCGCATACCCATTAACCTGCAGTTTATTTCCTCCATATATCAGAAACTTATCCTTAGTACCTTTAAGATACTTTAGGATATGTTTAATGGCCATCCAATGGTCATTACCTAGATTGGACTGATAAATGCTGGTCATACTAACTGCGAAGCTAATATCAGGCCTTGTACATAACATGACATATATTATGCTGCCCAAACACGAAGCATCTGTTGGGAAGCGGCCGCGAGTGCGTAGCGGAAAATTAAAATTATTATGCCGCTTTTCCTTTGCCCAAGATCCATTTGTTTTGATTATTCTACAAGCCTAGGCATGTTACTATATATTCTAAGCATAAAACTCATAAAACATGCAAAGAACATAAACCTAAACATGCTAACTATCATAAAAACTCTAAATAAAATAAAGAAAGAAAAAGACTTACTTGAATCGTAGACTCCTCCAGTCCTCCCTCCAATCTACAAGCTTTTCTCGAACTCAGCAAGCTCTTCCACGTTCCAAAGAGCCACCCAAATGTGTGGCCTCCAAAGATGCACACACCAAAGCCAAAACTCAACGGCAAGACTGTTGGGTTGCTAGGTTAGTCCCCAAGATCAATTCAAGCATAGAAACATGTGTGAATACTCAAAAGAAGTATGGCGAAATCATACTTACATTGATCGGCTTTTATGATGCGAGGAACAACAAAAATCTTCAAGCTTTTCCTCCAAGGTGCTCACGGTTTTGCTCATTCCTTTTGTGCTCCATTATGTTCGGCCAAGCTCCAAGCTTGGGGTGTGCATTCCATGCCCATGGGTGGGTTTCCCTATCACCTTCATAAGACTCTTAATGTGTGTTAGCACTTGGAAATTTTGCCATAAAATTCCATTGTTCTTCATCCAACTCTTAGCTTTGTTGAAAATTGAGAGAGAAGAAAGATGGCCCTTGGCCGAATGTGAGGAGAGGAGAAGAGAGAAGTAATGTGTTTGTGTGTTGTGTATCTAATACACAAAATGAAAGTCAAATACTAAAATAATAAAAAGAAATGGTAAATGTCTTTCAAGCCATCACATAAGTGTGTTGCACACTCAACCAACCACCAACAACTTCCATCACAATAAAGTGATAAAGTTGACTAGTGATGTAACGCTTGATGTGACTTGTGGGCCCCAATTGATTCGAAATGCGAGTGGGCCCGCAAACACTCCCGGGCTCGGGTTCGCTAATTCCGAATTAACAAATTTTCCGTTGCGACGTAATTAAATCAAATTTAATTAAATAATTATGCCTAGCAAAATTACTATTCACATCGTTAACGAATTAATTCTAAATTAACTCGTTCGCCCGAATTAAAATCTAATTTTAATTCCGCGTCGAAATCTAATTTCGTATAATATATCGAATATATTATTTTATCGATTAAATCCAAATTAATCGTTCTCTATATAATATTTTATCCCAGATAAAATATCTCCGTAATTAATCCCAGATTAATTTTCTCTCTCTTATAATTAATCCCAGATTAATAAAGTGTGAGTCATACATCATCGGTGAATCTTCGGCAAGCGACCCATGAGATCCTTGGATATGTTGGCAGTAAATCCGGTCGTCGGACTATCCGAACACGGACGTACCTAGTACTACGTTTTTACCAATTTATAAGACATGGTTGGCTTCTAGCAAAGTACTGTGCCTACCCAATTCTCCAGAAATATTCTTAAAGGAATATGTGATCTTTATCAGGCGTAGTATACGTAGTATTGCGTATTGCGATCTAGTATCGAATGTCACGTGCAAGGCCTGGGGCTGGAATTGTGTCTGCCCCGTACGAAGCAAATATCAGATCTCTGGTAACTAGTCTCTATAATCGGATAATCATGACCTAATCATATTATCCCGATGATTGCAGTACAAAAGAGCACCGGTTCCGTATCATACGTGATCATCATCTCCACTATGACTGGAGTGATACTTCCGTCTTGACATCACACCCAATACACTAAGATTCTCAATATACCTAGAAGAGGCGTACACAGAACCTGTTAAAGCCCTGGACGACCAAAACCAAAGTATATTGATTGTCGCAAGTATTAACGGTGCAAGTCTCAGGTTAAGACCAAATACACCTACCCTGATTCGGACTTCCATAGACACATAGTCATAGTACCAATGGAATTCTGAGGGGTCTATCCAGAGAGAAGCTGTTTCCGTACCATCGGTAAACACAACCTCCTATTACACTTGCATGAGTATCTTATACCCAAATATATGAGAACTATGCCGTTATGCTCCCACAACGCGCACAAGTGTAATACTAGTCTCTTACGCATTATCGATGTCCAATCTCAATAATACTCCGACTAGGGATATTTAATGATTAAACCTTCGTGGATTGATACTGTCTCATATCATCTCAATCCGGAACTAATCATATGGACCTTCTATCATTTATACATCTTTGTAATCTAATTACAAATGATAAAATGGCAATTTCCTTTGTCACATAGTTAATTTGTACAACAACACATGATCTGTACAAATAGTGATGCTATGGGTCATAATTGTCCAAAAATCTCCCACTTGGCCTATAGCCAATCACTCAAGTGTCCTACACCCGAACTATGTACGGTTCGCTCAAACTTCTGCTGAGGAAAGGCTTTCGTCAGTGGATTTGCATGGTTATCATCTGATGCGATTTATTCGATCATCACATCGCCACGATGTATGATCCGAACGAATCAGATGAATATTTGAAGTATATATCTGGATCGTTGATGAGACCATTAATTCTTTAGCTTGTGCTGTAGCCTAGCTCAGCTGCTAACAGAACTACTCCTAATCTGATTATGATTATTATCAATCCAAAAGGCTTCTATTGCTGCCTCAGCTGCAGCAATATTCCGCTTTTGTTGTTTATTCGGCAACAGTATCTTGCTTGGAAAATTTCCAGCTCACTGTTCCGTTATTCAAACTTTATAGTACCTTTGTTACGACTAATAGTTGTTTTTTTCGGTTTGGAAACTTGCACAGGTGATCCCAGTCACTTCAAGTTCTCATTCTCCATAGTATATGACAGCATCATTAGTTCGTCTAAGAAACTTAAGTATGTTCTTAACATCAATCCAGTGACTATCACATGGATTGGCCTGATTGTGACTCCATATGCTCAAAGCGTATGAGACACCAGGTCGCGTACATTTTTCAATGTACAAGTTCTCAGAGAGTACCAACAACTTTTAGATCTATCCCAGTAGATCCTTATTCCTAGAATAAAGGTTGTCTCTCCTAAGAATTCTACAGAGAATTTTCATGAAAGCCAAGCTTTCACCGATTGTATTATGGGAATATCATTTCCAAGAAATGACATATCATCATTTTTAGGACATTCACTGTCAGTGCGCTCCCACTAACCTCCTTATATACACAAGAATTATTTTCATTTTGAATTAAATCATATACCATTATGATTACATCAAAACGAAAATTCCAAGAACGCAATACTTGCTTCAACCCATAAATGGATCGAATTAACTCGCAAACCTTGTTTGCTCATTTTGGTACGAAAAAACCGTCAGGATGTTATAAACATCCTCCAAAAGGTTTCCGTTTAAGGAAAACGATTTTGACGTTCAGCTACCATATTTCATGAATGAAACATGCAATATTAGCAAGCATTATCCAAATGGATTTAACCATGGCAACGAGTAAAAGGTTTCGTTGTAATCGACACAATGTTGATAACGATACCTTTTCGCTACAAGCCTAGCTTAGTACGTTGGTATGTTGCCATCCATGTATGTCTTCCTTGAAGACTTATATAGTACCAATAGGCACATTGCCTTTCGGTACATCAACCAGTGTCCAAACTTGGTTGGTATACATAGAATCCATTTCGGACTTCATGGTAGTTTGCCATAATAGGGAGTCGATACCTTGTATCACTTCCTCATATGTAGTCAGTTCGTATTCCTCAATAAGATTGACATCTTTACGAGGTGAGATCAGAAACCCATAGCTCATAGGTTGTTTTCTGACACTCTCCGACTTGCGCGATTCTTGTGTATTCGAAGATTATGGTACAGTTTCATCCCTGATAAACTGTTTGTGTTCCGTTAAGGAATCGGTGCCTTGAATAGTATTACTCCGATTTTCATCGAGTTTTACTTTCCTCCCACTTACCACTGCATATAGGTATTCCTCTTAGGAAAACCGTATGACGAGCAACAATTAAATTGTTCTCATGTGAGTTGTATAAGTACTATACTTTTGGTTTCCCTAGGATAACCTACAGCTTAGGCACTTATCCGATTTGGGTTCTAGTTTGGTATCATCCAAACATATGCCCAGTATACCCAAATCTTCAAGAATGAGAAAACCCAGTTTCTTTCCTGTTCATATCTAATATGAAGTCTGTCAAACATATTATTATGGAACCTTATTCAAAATAAGTTTTGCACTGCTTAAAGCTTATCTCTTGAAGGAAATGGTAGTTCAGAGAGACTCATGATTAACCTTATCGTGTCCAACAAAATTTGGTTTCTCCGTTTGGACACACCGTCAAATTGACGTGTTCCGGGAGGAGTCCTCATTGAAAAAATACTATACTCTTTCAAGTACTTGAGAAACTTATTGCTTAAGTATTTTCCATCATGGTATAACCGTGACGGTTTTAATACTTTAGCCGGTCTGTCTGTCTACTTCGTGTCGAAACTCTTTGAATTCATCAAAATTTTCCGATCCGTGTTTCAAGAGAAACACATAACCATAACACGATGCCACATCCGTAAAGGTTACGAAGTGTTCATATCCACCTCTAGCCTAGCTAGACATGTGCCCACTTACGTCACTATGAACGAGGGCTAACAAATCAGTGGCACTTGTACTTTTACCAAGTAAAGGTGTTTTAGGCACTTTGCCCAATAAAACTAGATTCGTAGACATTATTTGAATAGAATCAAATTCGTCATAGTATCCACTCTTTGAAAGTGTGGATATACGAGTCTTGTTAATTGTGTCCCAGACAACAATGCCACATATAAGTCTCAACCGATTAAATCAGTTTGAGCTATTTGTTTGTCATGTTATACGTTTGAGATTCATTTATATTCAAAATATAAATACTGTTATTCACATCTAATGTGTTTATCTCAATATCATCTTTATAAAATGAAACACTTTAGTGTTCTAGAATATAAAGGTATACCTACAATGGGTTAAACCCTGATATAGAGATAAAGTTCCTAGTCAAACCAGTTACATTGTAACAGTTTCCTAATTTAAGTACACACCCGAATGGTAGTTCCTAAACTTAGGTTTCTACGGTCAAAACAGTGACTCTCGTCCCGTTTCCGATTCGCAGATCAATCTCATCTGAAGTCAGTATCCTGCTTGTCAGCAGATTCTGCATATCGGTACATATTTATGTACCACACTCAGTATCTAAAATCCAATTTTAATACTAGTAGCGAACATGTTTATGACAAACATATTTGAAGCCGGAGCCTTACACCGTCTTCAATTCCTTCATGTCTGCCTTGTCCATACGACAGTCACGCTTCTAGTGACCCCGTTTGCCACAGTTTAAGCAGACATTTTGGGATATGTCCTATGTCTTCCCAGAAGATTATAATGATTTTGCCTTCGCCTCATTTTCCACACCCCAGAAGCCTTTGGCCAAGCCTGAGCCTTCTGGGATGTCGAAGTAAGGTGCGCCTTGCGCTTATTGCCTTATTGCATACTTCGGCTTTGTCTCATTGAGTATAGCCATTAACTCTCCAAGATTTTACTATTGCAATTTGTACTTCTAAGATCTAAGAATAGATCTATGAAGATCCTTCAATTTCAATATCATACTTTAAGGATCTAATCCTTAGTTCTGACTAAGAAATTAATGAGTCTTTGCGGCAAGCATAACTGATTAAGCACTAAAGTTATCATCACATGAACATTCCAAATATAATGTTCTACTATTTGCTCAACTCCGGACTTAGGCTCGAGACGTCACTCTATCAAATAAAGTAACTTCTCGGTCTCCAGGACTATCCTGAGATTTTATTCCCAATTTGAAAATTAAAGCCGTTTAAAAACATTTTCACCCAGGATTATGTTTTAAACGTTAATCTTTCAGTTATCTTGATTCCAATAGTCTAACTATCAAATCAACGATTTCAGGTACTATTAAATATAATGATTACTATAGTCTAACTATATAATCAACTATAATTTAATTGGTTAAATTCATTTATATTGATTACTATAATCCAATTATAAAATCAACTATTAATTGAAGTAGTTTGAATACAGTCCAACTGTTTAATTTAAAACAACATTAAATATTAGTCCAACTAATATATTAATTTATTTGACAAAAAATTAAATGAGCGCATATTAGTAAGTAACTAAACGAATATTGCAAATTTAATACTTGCCTCCCACTATTTTTCGACGAGCCTCTAACCCTCTGTGGAGTACTCGGGAAACCATGTTTCCTAGTGGGCTAGGATCCCGTTAAATAACACATAATCTTGACTTTGGCAAACAAATTGTATGATAATTAACTAGGTAGATCTCTAAGATCAATTGGATCCCATCCAATTCATAGATCCAGTAGGTGGACATCCAAGTCCGAAACATATATCTTATATATGCCAATATATCCAATATATTCCCTAACCGTTTTCCTCTAAATCAATTAAGCTTTGGCTTTGGCACAACAAACTAATGATCCCAGTTAAGCGGAACCCATTGACTTTGGAAAGCTTCATAATCGATGTTGATGGACAAGAAGTGATCTTGACTTTGGCCAACAAATCACAACTTGGACAAGACACCGATATGGAACAAAGCCTTCATGATTCAAACCCATCCGCGACGGACAAATGTCTTGACTTTGGCCAACAAACCAGTGCCAATCTTGGATCTTGAGTAAGAATCACTCAATGGAAGGAAAAAAATGCTTAATATGTGTTGAGGGTTTTTCGCGTAAATTGGCAACCAATTAATTATCTTTGTTAAGGTCTCATCATCATACACCCTTAAACATGCATTCTAAAAGCATAATAAGGCGCGTAAATAAATAAAATAATAATGATATGCAGATGGATATTTAAAAACATTGTTCCTAGAACAAATCTCTCACTTTCCTCTCTTCCGCTAACACAATTATTACTTCTACCCAATTACATAACACTTCTAAAGAAACCTCATTTACATTGAGGTGAATAGGTGAGAAGAGAAATACAAAGAGTCAAGAGGTAATAGGCTGGACACGCAGGTCCAATTAATAAATTCTAAATTTATTACAACAATTTCCAAAATTGCCCTCACCCATCTAATATCCATCCGATATACATTATTCATACATCGCATCCATGTATTCACACAAAGTATGTTATCAATCAATCTAATCCAATTAATTAATCTGAAAATTAATGACCATCCAATGTTCAAACAACGATTTGATTTTGCGCGAGTCAAACTCGTTTTAAGAATAAGTACTCAAAGTACGAATTCTCGAATCATATTAAACTACAACATTAAATCCAATTTAATTTGTATTCAATACTAATTCTATATTTAATTCCAAATTAAATATTACACTTTTTAATGTGCCTTTACTACTTAGATTCTAAATCTAATCATTACGGGTCTCAAAGCCCGATTAACATCCAATGTTAATTTAATTAAAGTCCAATGGGATTTTAATTAATTTCATAAGGCCTGGACTTTTGGTCAATATGGGTCAAACCTAAATACCAAAACCCATTTAAGGAATCACCCTTATTTGCCAAGAAACCAATTTAGGCCCATTAGGCCCAATTAAAATATAAAGGTCCATTAAGTCATATTTAGACTTTATGGGTATGGTTTTGGGCCCAGTTGGATCCAACCAATTAGCCTAAAACAAACTTGGCCCAACCAAGCCCATTAAGCCCAATTAAAACTTAACAAGCCCAGTTCCAAATTTGGCCCAATTAATTAAATTACCAAAATTCCAAATTTCATAATTTAATTAACCTAAAATGTATGCCATAATTAATTAACCAAATTAATATTTCCAAAACATCAATTTACACAATTAATTATGCTTATTATCATCAAAACATGTCCAACACATTTGAATAAAAAATCAATCATTTTCATGCATAGTGGTCACGGCAATTTGGGGATTTCTTTGTCCGATTCGGTTTCAATCCAATTAAATCCTAAATCAACATAACCCAAGTGACTTCAACTCATCCAATGATCAAAAACACAAAATCACCATGACTTTTAAGGCATCAAGTATTCGGCCAAGCCAATAATTTGGGGAAAATTTGATCCAATCCAATTTTCATCAAATTGATCATGCATAACACTATGTTATCATAATTTAAGCATATCCAAACAATCAATTTCACTCAAACATGCTCAAATCAATTTTACCCAATTTTACCCTAATTTCAATTTCATGCTCAAAATGGCTCTGATACCATTGTTGGGTTTCTAGGTTAGTCTCCAAGATCAATTCAAGCATAGAAACATGTGTGAATACTCAAAAGAAGTATGGCGGAATCATACTTACATTGATCGGCTTTTGCGATGCGAGGAACAACAAAAATGTTCAAGCTTTTCCTCCAAGGTGCTCACGGTTTTACTCCTCCCATTTATGCTCCATTATGTTCGGCCAAGCTCCAACCTTGGGTGTGCATTCCATGCCCATGAGTGGCTTTCCCTATCACCTTCATAAGACTCTTAATGTGTGCTAGCACTTGGAAATTTTGCCATAAAATTCCCTTGTTATTTATCCAACTCTCGGCTTTGTTGAAAATTGAGAGAGAAGAAAGATGGTCCTTGGTCGAATGTGAGGAGAGGAGAAGAGAGAAGTAATGTGTTTGTGTGTTGTGTATCTAATACACAAAATGAAAGTCAAATACCAAAATAATAAAAAGAAATGGTAAATGTCTTTCAAGCCATCACATAAGTGTGTTGCACACTCAACCATCAACCAACAACTTCCATCACAATAAAGTGATAAAGTTGACTAGTGATGTGACGTTTGATGTGACTTGTGGGCCCCACTTGATTCGAAATGCGAGTGGGCCCGCAAACACTCCTGGGCTCGGGTTCACTAATTCCAAATTAACGAATTTTCCGTTGCGACGTAATTAAATCAAATTTAATTAAAAAATTATGCCTAGCAAAATTACTATTCACGTCGCTAACGAATTAATTCTAAATTAACTCGTTCGCCCGAATTAAAATCTAATTTTAATTCCGCATCGAAATCTAATTTCGTATAATATATCAAATATATTATTTTATCGATTAACTCTAAATTAATCGTTCTCTATTTATATAATATTTTATCCCAGATAAAATATCTCTGTAATTAATCCCAGATTAATTTTCTCTCTCTTATAATTAATCCCAGATTAATAAAGTGTGACTCATACGTCATCGGTGAATCTTCGGGAAGTAACCCATGAGATCCCCGGATATATTGTCAGTAAATCCGGTCGTCGGACTATCCGAACACGTACGTACCTAGTACTACGTTTTTACCGATTTACAAGACATGGTTGGGTTCTAGTAAAGCACCGTGCCTACCCAATTCTCCAGAAATATTCTTAAAGGAATATGTGATCTTTATCAGGCGTAGTATACGTAGTATTGCGTATTGTGATCCAAAATCGGATGTCACGTGCAAAGCCTGGGGCTGGAATTGTGTCTGCCCCGTACGAAGCACATATCGGATCTCTGGTAACTAGTCTCTATAATCGGATAATCATGACCTAGTCATATTATCCCGATGACTGCAGTACAAAAGAGCACCAGTTCCGTATCTTACGTGATCATCATCTCCACTATGACTGGAGTGATATTTCCGTCTTGACATCACACCCAATACACTAAGATTCTCAATATACCCAGAAGAGGCATACACATAACCTGTAAAAGACCTGGACGACCAAAACCAAAGTATATTGATTGTCGCAAGTATTAGCGGTGCAAGTCTCAGGTTAAGACCAAATACACCTACCCTGATTCGGACTTCCATAGACACATAGTCATACTACCAATGGAATTCCGAGGGGTCTATCCAGAGAGAAGCTGTTTCCGTACCATCGGTAAACACAACCTCCTATTACACTTGCATGAGTATCTTATACCCAAATATATGAGAACTATGCCGTTATGCTCCCACAACGCGCACAAGTGTAATACTAGTCTTTTACGCATTATCGATGTCCAATCTCGATAATACTCCGATTAGGGATATTTAATGATTAAAACTTTATGGATTGATACTGTCTCATATCATCTCAATCTCATATGGACCTTTTATCATTTATACATCTTGGTAATCTAATTACAAATGATAAAAGGGCAATTTCCTTTGTCACATAGTTAATTTGTACAACAACACCATGATCTGTACAAATAGTGATGTTATGGGTCATAATTGTCCAACAAAGACTACGCCTTGAGTGCACAGGTATTTTGCCCTTGGTGCTAGCCTAGGTAAATACCTCAAAACTTTTAACTTGAAGTTCCTTTAGTCAATTAGACTTAAGGATCCTCAAAATCAGTGGCTTACTCTTTAAAATTTAGAGTTGCTCACTTATATAAACCCAAGATATGAAAGGTTTGGTGTAAAAATTTGTGAAGAATTCTTTGGGTTTATATAGTGCTCCAAAGATAACAAAATTAATTAAGAATCCGATGTGAGATAAAAGCTAATTTAATCTTAGCCATTGGATATTAATTTAGTGGTTTAATGAGATTATAAAACCCTAATAAGAGTATGGGCAAAATTGGAATTCAAAACAAATAATAATTTTTTTACTATTCATATTTCTATTCATATGAATAGTAATTTTATTATTTTTTATTTATTTATTTTTATTCCAATTCCCAAAGTGCCTCTATCGTCATTCACCAATCCCTAAGCCACTATGGAACCTCATAAATGATCTGTTCAATAATTAAACACATTGAACCATTTATGAACAATTCCTATAGCAATCATATATGTTGTTATATTTGCACTGTGCACTGTTAACTATTGATTTCGACTTTGTTGTGTGTGACATTTTGGGTTCCCCTCAAGTTGGACATGAAATGAATCGTGATAATTTAATCGAACATAAATTATCCTCCGATCAGATGGTCGTTCGATTTCAATGACCAATGTGGACATCTAGCAACATGCCAAGGCCCCCAAATGAGAAGGAAAGATATATATACCCATTCTGTATGTGATTTACATATGATACGGTCCATCGCATCACTGTATCCCCACCTATTGACCTAGGGTATGGAAAATGTCTACCCATATGATCAAAGGTATGATGTTGATAGTGTCATGAATCGTGCTAACCCAAGAATCTCACATGATTCTTCTGCTGTGGCCACAGTCTCAAGCACTGATCACAAATATCAACCAGCGAACTAGAATACTACTCTTATAAGAAAATATTTTCCGAGAGAGTGGTGGTTCTCTGTTGTATCTTTACAAACTTCATGTGTTTCAAAAAATGACCCAATCATACCCTTATGACCGGATCTTTTGAACCGAGGAAGGAGAATGTCAAAGTTATTTGATCCACACATAAGATTGTAAAGACCTCAAATCTAAGGACTAGTCATATAATCGATACATGAAAGTTCTCACAGACACATGAGATAAACACTCCATATGAAAAATTTCGACGGTCAGTTCGATGGATACGAGCAACTCATGCATCCATGTGATACACTAACTGGTGCTTACACACACGCGTATAACGCAAGCGCATGTATCGTTCAAGTAGTATAAAAAGTATCGATCCCACGAGGACTTAATACCTAATCTATTAATTTTATGAGGTCAAATGATTACTAGTATCTAACAGGTTGATTGATTGATTTGAAATGGTGATGATTTTGAATTTAAAAACAAGTAAATAAAATTGCACGAAAGTAGGTTTAAGAAAATTTAATATTAGGAAACTATCTAGGGTTGTGAATCTTTCTAATATCTTTTAAAAGATGAAGCGGTTATTTCATGTTTGTGTAATAAATCGGTTTACTAACCTGGAACACGAAATTATGCAAAAGCCTCTGTCGATGGTCAGACGCAAATATCCAGTATAACCCAATTGAACCATATGTCTATGTCAACCAAATTACCTAGATTCATTAAGTTTAAGTTCCAATTATGGCTACCCCGCCCGACAGGTATATGTCTATCCTGTAAGAAAATCTATTAAAGGGTTATATATCCTCAAGGAAGATCGTGGGCTATTAATTCTAAGGCTGAAACCTAAAATTTCTTTGTCAAGTTTATTTTAGATTTACCAGATCAATCTTATTAGTGGCCAATCAACAAGACACATTAAACTTAAGACTTAATAAGTAAACCTTTAAATTACCCAAACTATAAAATAACCCCTTATAAACCGGTGATATTAGAATTTATCACAACCCCAGATAACTAACTTAGTTACGACACATAACTAGGGCTAGTAAAAAATTAAATAAAATAAAAGACATAAAGTAAAATACTGAGAAGTAAATTTCTGAAAAGTAAATGACGGAAAGTAAATGCTGAAATTAAATACTGAAAATTAAATGCTGAAAAGTAAATGCTGAAAAGTAAATTATTGAAAAGTAAATGCTGAAAAGTAAATTGCTGAAAAGTAAATTGCTGAAAAGTAAATGCTAAAAGTAAATTGCTGAAAAGTAAATAAAGTAAAAGTACAATAAAAGAAAATGCCGAGGTAAAAGTATCCACTTTTATTACTTCTATTTTAGATATCTCCTTTAATATAATATATTAACTTTGCATGATAATTACCAACCAGCCATATAGGCAGTATCCAGATTAAGTCAAATTAATAATTAATTACCAACCGACCAATTAGGCGGTATCCAGTTTAGTCAGGTTAAAACTAATTTAAATAATTACCAACCGACCAATATGGCGGTATCCTCGTTAAGTCAGGTTTTAACTAGTTTATATATTATAATTAAGCGAGATTAATCTAAATATTAGTAATAAAAATTTTACCTTCTACCCCAGCAAATGGGAGTTACCTCCTCATTTCTGAAAAGTAAAAACTGAAAATTAAAGAAAGAAAAGTATTGTGTGTAAAAGTAAATTGCGGAAAGTAAAAACTGAAAAGTAAAGAAAAGAAAGTGGGAAAGCGGAAATTAATTACTGAAAGCTATAAATAAACAAACATGATACAATCTTCTTAGTATTCTTAAGGAATTCCTTAGAAGAAAGTATGAATTTACAAATGAAATGGCTTGGTATTATAGGCAAAATTTTGCCTCCATCAAATCATCCACCAAATCCATTATTAATTGGTCCACTAATTGCTCCACCAAATCCATTATTAATTGCTCCACTAATTTCTTATCATGTTTGGTGGTGATTTGGTAATTTTTAATATTTATTTATTAATTTATTTTTTGCTTTGAAAATGATTGAAAATGACTTTAATAATTACACACAACACACTTCTGGATGGTTCATCAATTTCGGGCATGAAATTTTCAGAATTCGAAATTATTTTGTCTTTCAAAGTTGTATATCTTTGAGTCTACTTTAATCTGGAACTTGCATCAGCTCAATCCGATATCGGAGTAAAAAGTTATGCCCCAAATATGACAGATGCGCAAAATTGGAATTTACAAAACTGTACTTCGTTAAAATGCCTTTTCTGTTGGACAGTTATGGCCCATAGCATCACTATTTGTACAGATCATGGTGTTGTTGTACAAATTAACTATGTGACAAAGGAAATTGCTCTTCTATCATTTGAAATTAGATTACCAAGATGTATAAATGATTGAAGGTCTATATGATTAGTTCCTCATTGAGATGATATGAGACAATATCAATCCATAAAGGTTTAATCATTAAAAATCCCTAGTCGTAGTATTATAGAGATTGGACATCGATAATGCAGAATAGACTAGTATTACACTTATGCGCGTTGTGGGAGCATAACAGTATAGTTCTCATATATTTGGGTATAGGATACTCATGCAAGTGTAGTAGGAGGTTGTGTTTTACCGATGGTACGGAAAACAGCTTCGCTCTGGATAGACCCCTTGGAATTTAATTGGTAGTATGACTTTGTGTCTATGGAAGTCCGAATAAGGGTAGGTGTATTTGGTCTTAACTTGAGACTTGCACCGCTAATACTTGCGACAATCAATATACTTTGGTTTTGGTCGTCCAGGGCTTTAACCGGTTCTGTGTACGCCTCTTCTGGGTATATTGAGAATCCTAGTGTATTGGGTGTGATGTCGAGATGGAAGTATCACTCCAGTCATAGTGGAGATGATGATCACGTAGGATACGAAACTGGTTCTCTTATGTACTGCAGTCATCGGGATCATATGACTAGGTCATGATTATCCGATTATAGAGACTAGTTACCAGAGATCCGATATTTGCTTCGTACGGGGCAGACACATTTCCAGCCTCAGTCCTAGCACGTGACATCCGATGCTGGATCGAAATATGCAATACTACATATACTACGCCTGATATAGATCACATATTCCAATAAGGATATTTCTGGAGAATTGGGTAGGCATGATGCTTTGCTAGAAGCCAACCATGTCTTGTATATCGGTAAAAACGTAGTACTAGGTACGTACGTGTTTGGATAGTCCGACGACCGTATTTACTGCCAACATATCCGGAGATCTCATGGGTCGCTTCCCGAAGATTCAACGAAGATGTATGACTCGCACTTTATTAATCTGGGATTAATTACAAAGATATTTTATCTGGGATAAAATATTAATTAAAGAGAGAAAACGATTAATTTGGAATTAATCGATAAAATAATGTATTCGATATATTATACGAAATTGGATTTCGACGCGGAATTAAATTTAGAATTTAATTCGGGCGAACGAGTTAATTTAGAATTAATTCGTTAGCGATGTGAATAGTGATTTTGCTAGGTATAATTATTTAATTACGTTGCAACAGAAAATTCGTTAATTTGGAATTAGCGAACCCGAGCCCGGGAGTGTTTGCGGGAGCACTCGCATTTCGAATTCAAGTGCGGCCCACAAGTCACATCACACATCAAATCACATCACACATCATTCAAGTGATGGATGTCTTGTCACTTTGAGTGATTGACAACCAGTCACTATTCATGAGTGATGTGAGTTGTTGGATTGCATTTATTGCAATTTTGCCTCCAAAATTTTCTTAACTTTTTGGAAAAGCTTTTGACTAATTTTGGTATATGTTTTTCATTAGGTTTTTGAAACCAAAAAAAACAAGACATCTTCTTCTCTCTTTCCTCTCCTCTCTCTCACGGCTTTAGGCCATTTTTCTTCTTCCATTTTCTGGTTTTGCCGAATTTAAGGAGAAGCAACATGGTGATTTTTGTGGCAAAAATTACCAAGAGCTAGCACTCAAAAGAGGACATACAAAGGTGATAGGGAATCTTTTTCATGAGCATGGAATCACCAAATAAAGCTTGGAGCTTGAAGACACTCTTGGAGCACACTTGGAGGTGATGGCCGAAAATTTGGAGGACAAAAACTGCAATTGCCGTGAGCCACCTTGGAGGATAGCTTGAAGTTTTTGTGTTCATCGAATCGCTCAACAGATCATTGTAAGTCTTCCGCAACTTCTTTGAGTATTCGCACATGTGTTTCATTGCTTGATTTGATCCTTGGGACCTAATAGAAACCTAACAATGGTATCAGATCCATTTTGAGCATGAAACTAATTAGGGTAAAAATTGGGTAAAATCATTTTGAGCATGATTTGATAAAATTAGTTGATTGAGTATGCTTGAATGATGTTGTATTGAAGTTGTGCATGATCAATTTCATGAAAAGTTGATTGGATCAATTTTTGCCCAAAATTTAGGCTTGGACGAATGCAATTGGTGCCCTAATATCATGGTATTTTTTGTTTCTTTGATCATTGGATGACTTGAAACAATTGGGTAATGTTGATTTAAGATTCAATTGGATTGGATTAGATTTATAATTGGACACAAAAACCCTAAATGCCGTGAGTTATAGCATGTATAATGATGTGATTTTTTGATTCAATTGTGTTGGACATTAGTTGATGATAATGAGCATAATTAATTGTACAAATTTTTGTTTTGGAAATGTTAATTTGGGTAATTAATTATGGCATACACTTTAGGTTAATTAAGTTATGAAATTTGGAATTTGGTAATTTAATTAATTGTGCCTATTTTGGAAATTGGGCTTGAAAAGTTGTAATTGGGATTAATGGGCTTGGTTGTACAAAGTTAGGTTTAGGCTAAATTGGTTGGATCCAATTGGGCCCAAAACCATATCCATAAAGTCCAATTATGACTTAATGGACCTTTAATTTTAATTGGGCCTAATGGGCCAAAATTGGTTTCTTGGCAAATAAGGGTGATTCCTTAAATGGGCTTTGGTATTTGGGTTTGACCCATATTGACCAAAAGTCCATGCCTTAGAAATTAATTAAAAGCCCATTGGACTTTAAATTAAATTGACATTGGATGTTAATCGGGCTTTGAGACCCGTAACGATTAGATTTGGAATCTAAGTCGTAAAGGTACATTAAAAGTGTAAATATTTAATTTGGAATTAAATAAATGAATTAGTATTAAATACAAATTAAATTGGATTTAATGTTGTAGTTTATTTTAATTCAAGAATTCGTACTTTGAGTACTTATTCGCAAAACGAGTTGGACTCGCGCAAAATCAAATCCTTGTTTGAACATTGGATGATCATTAATTTTCAGATTAATTAATTGGATTAGATTGATTGATAACATGCTTGTGTGAATACATGGATGCGATGTATGAATAATGTATATCAGATGGATATTAGATGGGTGAGGGCAATTTTGGAAATTGTTGTAATAAATTTAGAATTTATTAAATGGACCTGCGTGTCCAGTCTATTACCTCTTGACTCTGTGTATTTCTCTTCTCACCTATTCCCCTCAATGTAAATGAGGTTTCTTTAGAAGTGTTATGTAATTGGGTAGAAGTAATACTTGTGCTAGCGGGAGAGAGGAAATGGAGAGATTTGTTCTAGTAACAATGTGTTAAATATCCATCCGCATATCATTATTATATTTATTTATTTACGCGCCTTATTATGTGTTTAGAATGCATGCTTAAGGGTGTATGATGATGAGACCTTAACAAAGATAATTAATTGGTTGCCAATTGCACGCGAAAAACCCTCAACATCATATTAAGCGTTTTTCCTTCCATTGAGTGATTCTTACTCAAGATCCAAGACTGGCATTGGTTTGTTGGCCAAAGTCAAGGCCTTTGTCCGTCGAGGATGTGTTTGAATCATGAAGGCTTTGTTCTATATTGGGGTCTTGTCCAAGTTGTGATTTGTTGGCCAAAGTCAAGATCACTTCTTGTCCATCGACATTGATTACGAAGCTTTCCAAGGTCAGTGGGTTCCGCTTAACTGAGATCACTAAGTTTGTTGTGCCAAAGCCAAGGCTTAGTTGAATTAGAGGAAAAAGGTTAGGAAATATATTGGATATATTGGCATATATAAGATATATGTTTCAGACTTGGATGTCCACCTACTGGATCTAGGAATTGGATGAGATCCAATTGATCTTAGAGATCTACCTAGTTAATTATCATACAATTTGTTGGCCAAAGTCAAGATTGTGTGTTATTTAACGGGATCCTAGCCCACAAGGAAACAAGGTTTCCCGAGTACTCAACAGAGGGTTAGAGGCTCGCCGAAAAATAGTGGGAGGCAAGTATTAAATTTGCAATATTCTTTTAGTTACTTGCCATACGCGCTCATTTAAATTATTCGTCAATAAATTAATATATTAGTTGAACTAATAATTAATGTTGTTTTAATAAAAGTTGGACTGTATTCAAACTATTTCAATTAATAGTTTATTTTAGAATTGGATTATAGTAATCAATATAATTGAATTAACCTATTAAATTATAGTTGATTATATAGTTGGACTATAGTAATCATTATAATCAATAGTACCTAAAATCGTTGATTAAATAGTTGGACTATTAGAATCAAGAAAATTGAAAGATTAGCGTTTAGAACGAATCCTGGGTGAAAATATTTTAAACGGCTTTAATTTTTCAAATTGGGAATAATGAATCAGGATAGTCCTGAAAATCGAGAAGTTACTTTATTTGATATAGTGACGTCTCGAGCCTAAGCCCGGAGTTGAGCAAATAGTAGAACATGATATTTGGAATATTCATGTGATGATAACTTTAGTGCTTAATCTATAATGCTTGCCGCAAAGACTCCTTAATTTCTTAGTCAGAACTAAGGATTAGATCCTTATAATATGATAATGAAATTAAAGGATCTTCATAGATCTATCCTTATATCTTAGAAGTACTAAATTGCAATAGTAAACTCTTGGAGAGTTAATGGCCATTCTCAAGGAGACAAAGCCAAAGTTTGCAATAAGGCGAGAAGCGCAAGGCGCATCTTACTTCGACATTCTGGAAGGCCAAGGCTTGGCCAAGGGCTTCTGGGATGTGGAAAAGGGCAAAGGCAAAGTCATTATAATCTTCTGGGAAGACAAAGGACATATCCCAAGATGTCTGGCTAAATTATGGCAAACAGGGACACGGAAGCGTGACTGCCGTATGGACAAGGCAGACATGAAGGAATTGAATACAGTGCAAGGCTCCGACTTCAGATATGTTTGTCATAAAGATGTTCACAATTAGTATTAAAATTGGATTTTAGATACTAGGAGTGGTACATAAATATGTACTGATGTGCAGAATCTACTGAAAAGTAGGATACTGACTTCAGATGAGATCAATCTGCGAATCGGAAACGGGACGAAAGTCGCTGTTTTAACCGTAGATACCTAAGTTTAGGAACTACCCTTCGGGCGTGTACTTAAATTAGGAAACTGTTACAATGTAATTAGTTTGACTAGATACATTATCTCTATATCAGGGTTTAACCCGTTGCGGGTATACCTTTATATTCTAGAACACTAAAGTGTTTCATTATATAAAGATGATATTGAGATGAACACATTAGATGTGAATAACAATATTTATATTTTGAATATAAATAAATCTCAAACGTATAACATGACAAACAAATAGGTCAAACTGATTTGATCAGTTGAGACTTATAAGTGGCATTGTTGTCTGGGACATAATTAAACAAGACTCGTATATCCACACTTTTGAAGAGTGGATACTAGGACGAATTTGATTCTATTCAAATAATGTCTACGAATCTAGTTTATTGGGCAAAGTGCCTAAAGCACCTTTACTTGGTAAAAGTACAAGTGCCACCGATCTGTTAGCCCTTATTCATAGTGAAGTAAGTGGGCCCATGTCTAGCTAGGCTAGATGTGAATATGAATGTTTTGTGACCTTTACGGATGTGGCATCGCGTTAAGGTTATGTGTCTCCTTAGAAACACAAATCGGAAACTTTTAGAGTTTCGACACGAAGTAAACAAACAGATCGGCTAAAGTATTAACCGTCACGGTTAGACCATGATGAAAATACTTAAGCAATAATTTTCTCATATACTTGAAAGAGTATAGTATTCTTTCAATGAGGACTCCTCCAGGAACACGTCAATCTAATGGTGTGTCCGAACAGAGAAACCAAATTTTGTTGGACATGGTAAGGTTAATCATGAGTCGCTCTGAGCTACTTTTTCCTTCAAGGGATAAGCTTTAAATAGTGCAGAACTTATTTTGAATAAGGTTCCATAAAATATGTTTGACAGACTTCATATTAGATATGAAAAGGAAAGAAACCGAGTTTCTCATTCCTAAAATTTTGGGAATGCTGGGCATATGTTTGGATGATACCAAACTATAACCAAATCGGATAAGTGCCTAAGTTGTGGGTTATCCTAGGGAAACCAAAGTATATTACTTAAACATCTCACAAGAGAACAATGTAATTATTGCTCACCATAGGGTTTTCCTAAGAGGAATACCTATATGCAGTGGTAAGTGGGAGGAAAGTAAAACTCGATGAAAATCAGAGTAATACTATTCCAGGCACCGACTCCTTAATGGAACACAAATAGTTCATCAAGGATGTAACTATACCAATAATCTTCGAATACACAAGAACCACGTAAGTCAGAGAGAGTCAGAAAACAACCTGGGGTATGGGTTTCTGATCTCACCTCATAAAGATGTCAATCTTATTGAGGAATATGAACTGACTACGTATGAGGAAATGATACAAGGTATCGACTCCCTTTTATGGTAAAGTGCGATGATGTCCGAAATGGATTCCATGTATACCAACCAAGTTTGGATACCAGTTGTTGTACCGAAAGACATTGTGCCTGCTGGTACTATTAAGTCTTCAAGGAAGACATACATGGAAGGCAACATACCAATGTACTAAGCTGGGCTTGTAGCGAAAAGGTATCGTTATCAACATTGTGTCGATTACGACGAAACCTTTTTCCTGTTGCCATGGTTAAATCCATTTGTATAATGCTTGCTGATGATGCATGTTTCATTTATGAAATATGTCAGCTGAATGCCAAAACTGCTTTCCTTAACGAAAACCTTTTGGAGGATGTTTACAACATCCTGACGGTTTTATCGTACCAAAATGAGCAAACAAGGTTTGCGAGTTAATCCGATCCATGGATGGATTGAAGCAAGCATTGCGTTCTTGGAATTATCATTTTGATGTAATCATAATAGTGTATGATTTAATTCAAAATGAAAATGATTCTTGTGTATATAAGGAGGTTAGTGAGAGCGCACTAACAGTGACTGTCCTAAATAATTATAATATGTCATTTCTTGGAAATGATATTCCCATATTACAATCGGTGAAAGCTTGGCTTTCATGAAAATTCTCCGTAGAATTCTTGGGAGAAACAACTTTATTCTAGGAATAAAGATCTACTGGGATAGATCTAAAAGTTGTTGAAACTCTCCGAGAACTCGTACATTGAAAAAATATACGCGACCAGGTGTGCCATATGCTTTGAGCATATGGATTCACAATCGGGCCAATCCTAGTGATAGTCGCTGGATTGATGTTAAGAACATCCTTCAGTAGCTTAGATGAACTAAGGATGCTGTGTTATACTATGGAGAAAGGGAACTTGAAGTGACTGGGTTCACTACTGCAAGTTTCCAAACCGATAATAACGACTGTAAATCGTAACAAAGGTACTATACAGTTTGAATAACGGAACAGTGAGCTGGAAATCTTCCAAGCAAGATACTGTTACCGAATAAACAACAAAAGTGGATTATTGATGCGACTGAGGCAGCAATAGAAGCCTTCTGGATTGATAATAATCTAATTAGATTAGATATAGTTCTATTAGCAGTTGAGCTAGGCTACATCGCAGGCTAAATAATTAATGGTCTCATCAACGATCCAGATATATACTTCAATTATTCATCAGATTCGTTCGGATCATACATCGTGGCGGTGTGATGATCGTATAAATCGCATCAGATGAAAATCATGCAAATCCGCTGACGAAAGTATTTTCTCAGCAGAAATTGAGCTAACCGTTCATAGTTCGGGTGTAGGACACTTGAGTGATTGGCTATAGGCCAAGTGGGAGATTGTTGGACAGTTATGGCCCATATCATCACTATTTGTACAGATCATGGTGTTGTTGTACAAATTAACTATGTGACAAAGGAAATTGCTCTTCTATCATTTGTAATTAGATTACCAAGATGTATAAATGATAGAAGGTCCATATGATTAGTTCCGGATTTAGATGATATGAGACAGTATCAATCCATAAAGGTTTAATCATTAAAAATTCCTAGTCGTAGTATTATCGAGATTGGACATCGATAATGCAGAATAGACTAGTATTACAGATGTGCGCGTTGTGGGAGCATAACGATATAGTTCTCATATATTTGGGTATAGGATACTCATGCAAGTGTAGTAGGAGGTTGTGTTTTACCGATGGTATGGAAAATAGCTTCGCTCTGGATAGACCCCTCGGAATTCCATTGGTAGTATGACTATGTGTCTATGGAAGTCCGAATCAGGGTAGGTGTATTTGGTCTTAACCTGAGACTTGCACCAGTAATACTTGCGACAATCAATATACTTTGGTTTTGGTCATCCAAGGCTTTAACCGGTTCAGTGTATGCCTCTTCTAGGTATATTGAGAATCGTAGTGTATTGGGTGTGATGTCGAGATGGAAGTATCACTCCAGTCATAGTGGAGATGATGATCACGTAGGATACGGAACTGGTTCTCTTATGTACTGCAGTCATCGGGATCATATGACTAGGTCATGATTATCCGATTATAGAGACTAGTTACCAGAGATCCGATATGTGCTTCATACGGGGCATACACATTTCCAGCCCCAGGCCTAGCACGCGACATCCGATGCTGGATCGAAATACATAATACTATATATACTACGCCTGATATAGATCACATATTCCAATAAGGATATTTATGGAGAATTTGGTAGGCATGATGCTTTGCTAGAAGCCAACCATGTCTTGTAAATCGGTAAAAATGTAGTACTAGGTACGTACGTGTTCAGATAGTCCGACGACCGTATTTACTGCCAATATATCCGGGGATCTCATGGGTCACTTCCCGAAGATTCACCGATGACGTATGACTCGCACTTTATTAATCTGGGATTAATTTGATGAGTGAGAAAATTAATCTGGGATTAATTACATAGATATTTTATCTGGGATAAAATATTAATGAAAGAGAGAAAACGATTAATTTTGAATTAATCGATATAATAATGTATTTGATATATTATACGAAATTGGATTTCGACGCGGAATTAAATTTAGAATTTAATTCGGGCGAACGAGTTAATTTAGAATTAATTCGTTAGCGACGTGAATAGTGATTTTGCTAGGCATAATTATTTAATTACGTCGTAACGAAAAATTCGTTAATTTGGAATTAGCGAACCCGAGCCTGGGAGTGTTTGTGGGCGCACTCGCATTTCGAATTCAAGTGCGGCCCACAAGTCATACCACGTGTCAAATCGCATCGCACATCATTCAAGTGATGGATGTCTTGTCACTTTGAGTGATTGACAACCAGTCACTATTCATGAGTGATGTGAGTTGTTGGATTGCATTTATTGCAATTTTGCCTCCAAAATTATCTTAGCTTTTTGGAAAAGCTTTTGACTAATTTTGGTATATGTTTTTCATTAGGTTTTTGAAACTAAAAAAAACAAGACATCTTCTTCTCTCTTTCCTCTCCTCTCTCTCACGGCTTTAGGCCATTTTTCTTCTTCCATTTTTTAGTTTTGCCGAATTTAATGAAAAGCAACATGGTGATTTTTATGGCAAAAATTACCAAGAGCTAGCACTCAAAAGAGGACATACAAAGGTGATAGGGAATCTTTTTCATGATAATGGAATCACTAAATAAAGCTTGGAGCTTGAAGACACTATTGGAGCACACTTGGAGGTGATGGACGAAAATTTGGAGGACAAAAACTGCAATTGTCATGAGCCACCTTGGAGGATAGCTTGAAGTTTTTGTGTTCATCGCATCGCTCAAACGATCATTGTAAGTATTCCGCAACTTCTTTGAGTATTCGCACATGTGTTTCATTGCTTGATTTGATCATTAGGACCTAATAGAAACCCAACACTTTCAAGTTTCCAATCTCCAAAATTAATATGTCAAGTCCAATTTTTACCCTTATTTGACCCACATTTCGTCCTAAATGATTTCATTGTGTCCCAATATTATTTTATCTGTAAAATAAACTAAAACACATCAAAACGTTCATCAAACCCGAGAAACTAAACAAAATATTAAGTAAAATGGATGGTAAATATTGATATATTTTCCGCTCATCACACCCCCATGTTAGATAGTTATGACCCATAACGTCACTATTTGTAAAAGATACTGTGTTTTTGTACAAATTAATTATGTAACAATGGAAATTGCCTTTTATCATTTCGTAATTAGATTACTTAAATGTGTGAATGATGAAAGTCCTTATGATTAGTTCCAGATTGAGATGATATGAGACAGTATCAATCCACGACGGTTTAATCAATAAATATCCCTAGTCATAGTATTATCGAGACTGGACATCGATAATGCGGAATAGACTAGTATCGCACTTGTGCGTGTTATGGAAGCGTAATAGCATAGTTCTCATATATTTAAGTATTGGATACTTATGCAAGTGTGGTAGGAGGTTGTGTTTTACCGATGGTACGGAAAACAGCTTCGCTCTGGATAGACCCCATGGAATCCCATTGGTAATATGACTATGTGTCTATGGGAGTCCGCATCAGGGTAGGTGTATTTGGTCTTAACCTGAGACTTGCATCGCTAGTACTTGCGACAATCAATACGCTTTGGTTTTGGTCGTCCAGGCTTTAACATGTTCTGTGTACACCTCTTCTGGGTTTATTGAGAATCGCAGTGTATTGGGTGTGATGTCAAGACGGAAGTATCACTTCAGTCATATAGAGATGATGGTCACGCAGGGATACAGAACTGGTTCTCTAAAAGGTTGCAACCATCGGGATAATATGACTAGGTCATGATTATCCGATAATAAAGAGACTAGTTGCTAGTGATCCGATATATGCTTCGTATAGGGCAGACACTATTCCGGCCCCAGGCCTTGCATGTGACATCCGATACTGGATCACGAGATATGCAATACTACGTATATTACGCCTGACATAGATTATATATTCCATTAAGAATATTTCTAGAGAATTGGGTAGGCATGGCGCTTTGCTAGAAGCCAACCTTGTCTCGTAAATCGGTAAAAATGTAGTACGAGGTATGTACGTGTTCGGATAGTCCGACGACCAGATTTACTGCCAACATATCCAGGGATCTCTTGGGTCGCTTCCCGAAGATTCACCGATGACGTATGATTCGAACTTTATTATTATAGGATTAATAGCGGAGAGACATTATCTGGGATAAAGTACTATTTGAAGAGAAAGAACGATTAATTTGGAATTAATCGATAAAATAATATATTCGATATATTATACGAAATTGGATTTCGACGCGGAATTAAAATTGGATTTTAATTCGGGCTAACGAATTGATTTAGAATTAATTCGCAAGCGACGTGAATTGTAATTTTGCTAGGTATGATTATTTAATTAAATTTGATTTAATTACGACGCAACGGAAAACTCGTTAATTCGGAATTAACGAAACCGAGCCCGGAATGTGTTTGCGACGCCACACTGATTTTGAATCAAGTGCGGCCGCAAGTCACATCGCGAGTCACATCACTTGTCACTTTAGTGATAGATGTCTAAGTCACTTTTTTGGTGAGTGACATGCAGTCACTATTCATGAAAGAAGTGGTTGTGGGCATTTAATGAGCTTTTGGAGCCAAAATTTTGGTTTGACTTTTGAAGTATATACCAAATATTTGGTAATTGATTTTATGTAATTTTTTTTAGAAAACAATAACACAAAATCAAAGCAAAAACTCTCTCTCCCAAAATAGCCAAAACCGTGGGCTCTCCAAGGGGAAAGGAAATCAATTTCTTTCTTCCATCTTGCTAGCACATTAGAGGATCAATACAAGGTGATAGGGAAACCGAACTAAGAGCTTGGAATCCATTGAAGCTTGGAGCTTGTTCATCTTCTTCAACAAAGTCCCTTGGCCGAACACTTCATCAAGCAAGGAGAAAAGTTTTGTTGATCATCACATACAAAAGCCGTTCAATGTAAGTGTGTTTTCGCCACTCTTTGTTGCGTATTCATTATATTTATATGCTTATATTGATCTTGGGACCACCCTAGAAACCAACAATGGTATCATGGAGCAAGGTTTAAGCATGAAAATGATTAGGGTAAAATTTGGGTACATTGATTTTGAGCATGTTTTGACTAAATTACTTGTTTGAGCATGCTTGTATATGGATGACTTGGAGTTATTTATGATCAATTTCATGAAAAATTAATTGGATCAATTTTTCCCCTTAATCTTGGCTTGGCCGAGAGTTTGGTACCCTTTTATGTCATGGTATTTTTGTTTGTTTGATCATTGGATGACTTGAAACAATTGGGTAATGTTGATTTAAAATTCAATCGGATTGAAAACGAAATCAGACATAAAATACCCACAAATGCCGTGACATATTGAGCATGTAATGAGATGATTTTTGGTTCAAAAATGTTGGACATAAGTTGAACAAATGAATACATAATAAATTGATTAAATTTGTATTTTGGAAATATTAATTTGGATAATTAATTGATGTATTACACTTTGGTTAATTGAATTATAAAATTTGGAATTTTAAAATTTGATTAATTGGGCTTGATTTTGAATTGGGCTTGTAATTGTTGTATTTGGGCCTTATGGACTTGGTTGGGCCAAGTAGTTTTGGGCCAAATGTATTGGATCCATATTGGGCCTAAATCATTCCATTAAGTCCAAATATAACCAATGGGCTTTAAATGTTTAATTGGGCCTAATGGGCCAAAATTGGTTTCTTGGTAAATAAAGGTGATTCCTTACTTAGGACTTGGTATTTGGGTTTGACCCATATTGACCAAAGCCCATGTCTTATGAAATCAATTGAAATCCCATTGGACTTTTAATTAAACAACATTGGATGTTAATTGGGCTTTGAGACCCATTTAGATTAGATTTGAAATCTAAGTCGTTAAAGCGCATTAAAAAGTGTAGATATTTAATTTGGAATTAAATGAATGAATTAGTATTGAATACAAATTAAATTAGATTTAAAGAGTAGTTCGATATAATTCAAGAATTTGTACTTCGAGTACTTATTCAAAAACGAGTTGGACTCGCGCAAATCAAATCATTGTTTGAACATTGGATGATCACTAATATTCAAAGATTAATTAATTTGATTAGATTGATTAAATAACATGCTTGAATGAATACATGGATGTGATGAATGAATAGCGTATATCAGATGGATATTAGAAGGGAAAGGGCAATTTTAGAAATTGTTGTAAATTTATAATTTATAAATTGGACATGCGTGTCCAGCCTTCTCTCTTTATTGATTCTTTGTATTCTCTTCTCACCTAATTCCCCTAAATGTTAATGAGGTTTCTATTATTGTATTATGTAATTGGGTAGAAGTAGAATAGTGCTAGCCGGGGAGAGGAAATTGAGTGATTTGTTCTAGGAGCAAGTTGTTAAATATCCATCCGCATATCGTTATTAATTTACTTTCCGCGCCTTATTATGCTTTTAGAATGCATGCTTAAGGGTGTATGATGAGACCTAACAAAGATAATAAATTGGTTGCCAATTTATGCGAAAAACCCTCAAAACATATTAAGCGTTTTCCTTCCATTGAGTGATTCTTACTCAAGATCCAAAATTGGCACTAGTTTGTTGGCCAAAGTCAAGACCTTTGTCAATTGCAGATGTGTTTGAATCATGAAAGCTTTGTTCCATATCGGTGTCTTATCCAAGTTGTGATTTGTTGGCCAAAGTCAAGGTCACTTCTTGTCCATCGACATTGATTATGAAGCTTTCCAACGTCAATGGGTCCCGCTTAACTGAAATCATTAAGCTTGTTGTGCCAAAGCCAAGGCTTAGTTGATTCAGAGGAAAATGCATGGAAAATATATTGGATATATTGGCATATATATTGTATATATGTTTCAGACTTGGAGGTCCACCTACCGGATCTAGGAATTGGATAAGATCCAATTTATCTTCGAGATCTACCTAGTTAAATATCATACAGCTTATTGGCCAAAGTCAAGGTTGTGCGTTATTTAACGGGATCCTAGCCCACTAGGTGACCGGTGCTTACACACGCGTATAACGCAAGCGCACGTATCGTTCAAGTAGTATAAAAATATCGATCCCACGAGGACTTAATTCCTACTGTTGTTATTAATTATTGAATCTATTTATTTACAGATATCTAATTGAGGGAGAAGAAAAAGATTGCTTGATTGATTTGGTTGATTGTAGATTTGCTAAATAAATAAATAAATAAAAAGACAAAAGAAAATACTAAGGAAAATAACAAAAGACACAAAGATCTAGGGTTTTGAATCATTCTAATATCTTTTAAAAGATGAAGTGATTATTTTATGTTTGTGTAATAAATCAGTTTACTAACCTGGAACACTAAATTATGCAAAAGCCTCTGTCGATGGTCAGACGCAAATACCCAGTTTAACCCAATTGAACCATATGTCTATGTAAACCAAATTATCTGGATTCATTAAGTTTAAGTTCCAATTATAGCTACCCCCGCCCGACGGGTATATGTCTATCCTGTAAGGAAATCTATTAAAGGGTTATCTATCCTCAAGGAAGATCGTGGGCTATTAAGTCTAAGGCTGAAACCTAAAATCCCTATGTCTAGTTCATTTTAGATTTACAACATCAATCTTATTAGTGATCAGACAACAAGAAGCATTAAACTTAAGACTTAATAAGTAAACCTTTAAATTACCCAAACTATAAAATAATCCCTTATAAACCGGTGATATTAGAATTCATCACAACCCCAGATAACTAACACATAACTAGGGCTAGTAAAAACTTAAATAAAATAAAAGACATAAAGTAAATACTGAAAATTAAATACTGAAAAGTAAATTGCTGAAAAGTAAAAAAAGGTGAAAAGTAAAAAGTAAAAAAAAATAAAAGTAAATTACTGAAAGTAAATTGCTGAAAAGTAAATTACTGAAATTAAATAAAGTAAAAGTACAATAAAAGAAAATGCTGGGGTTAGAGGATCAACTTTTATTACTACTATTTTAGATATCTCCCTTAATATAATATATTAACTTTGTGTGATAGTTACCAACCAGCAATATAGGCGGTATCCTAATTAAGTCAAATTAATAATTAATTACCAACCGACCAATCAGGCGGTATCCGGTTTAGTCAGGTTAAAACCAATATAAATAATTACCAACCGACCAATATGGCGGTATCCTCGTTAAGTCAGGTTTTAACTAGTTTATATATTATAATTAAGGGAGATTAATCTAAATAGCAATAATAAAAGCTTTACCTTTTACCCCAGCAAAGGGGAATTACCTCCTCATTGCTTGAAAAATAAAAACTGAAAAAGTAAAGAAAGAAAATGTTTGTGCGTAAAAGTAAATTGCGGAAAGTAAAAACTGAAAAGTAAAGAAAAGAAAGTGCGAAAGCGAAAATTAATTACTGAAAACTGAAAATAAACAAACTAGATACAATCTTCTTATTTATTCTTAAGGAATTTCAAAGAATAAAGTATGAATTTTACAAATGAAATGGCTTGGTATTTATAGGCAAAATTTTGCCTCCATCAAATCATCCACCAAATCAATTATTAATTGCTCCACTAATTGCTCCACCAAATCCATTATTAATTGCTCCACTAATATCTTATCATGTTTGGTGATGATTTGATAATTTTTATTATTTATTTATTAATTTATTTTTTGCTTTGAAAATGATTGAAAGTGACTTTAATAATTACACACTACACACTTTTGTATGATTCATCAATTTCGGGTATGAAATCTTCAGAATTCGAAATTATTTTGTCTTTCAAGGTTGTAGATCTTTGCGTCTTCTTTAATCTGGCACTTGAATTAGCTCAATCCGATATCTGAGTAAAACGTTATGCCCAAAATACGACAGATGCGCAAAACTGGAATTCCCAAAACTGCACTTCGTCAAAACACCCTTTCAAGTTTCCAATCTCCAAAATTAATATATCAAGTCCAATAATTGCCATTATTTGACCAATATTTCATCCTAAATGATTTCATTGAGACCCGATATTATTTTATCTGCAAAATAAACTAAAACACATCAAAACGTTCATCAAACCCGAGAAACTAAATAAAATATTAAGTTAAAGGGGCGGTAAATATTGATATATTTTCCGCTCATCACACCCCCAAACCTAACATTTTGATAGTCCTCGAGCAAAACAAAAAATAAAAATAAAATTAAACTAAGCCACTTTCGTAGGGATCACGGTTGCATTTAGCATATGCAACAAGCCTTTAAACCCCTATGTGTCACTAGTGGACGAGTTATAGTCTCGTGAGGGCTTACAGCAACGATACCCACAAACGTTTTACAAAAGTAAAAAGATAATAAAACTAATGCACACAAAAGCAAAAAGACAAGTGAAAATAGAATAAAGAAGTTAATGACTAATCAGGTGAAACTTCTACTCCAAGTCAATAGTTGTTTTGTTTCATTCTAAATTACAGAATAAGTAAATTCTCAGATTATTTTTACCATTCTTCATATACACAACCAACAAAATATTAAACAACTCATTTTTGCCCACAACAGTCATAAGTGCAGTTGATAAGAGAGTAATATTTTTGTCCTAAAGTTCTATCAGATTTAACACCTTTTGGTAGCAATGGAATAATTTTTCTCATTTTTCTGATTTTTTCTTTGATTTTTTTTTCTATTTTTTATTTATATATAATATCTTCCATCTATGTAGCGAGTGTTGGGTCGGTGGCTCCCAAACCAGTTGGCTTTAGGGCACCAGGTGTTAAGACACCCCTATGGACTTAATTACTCAGACTTCAGATATATATATTTTTGCAGCATCTTTGATCCATGTAGTGAGCTTTGGGCCAATGGCTCCCAAACCAGTTGGTTTTAGGGCACTAGGTGTCAAAACACCCTTACAAACTTAATAACTCGGATCTCAGACGTTTATTTTTATTTATTTATTTATTTTTTTTTTACTCCATTGCTTTTTGAGATGCTTCCTCCAATTAAACTAGAGCACTGAATATTACAAACTTTTCAATTTTAGCTCATCCGTATGTTACCATGTATGTTGATAATATCTGTCAACTGAGCATATGAAGATTCATTTTAGTCAATTTTACGGAGAATTTACAAATTAAATAATTCAAAACAAAATAAACAAAATTAACTTGTTTCGAATTAGGTTTGAGATACGTCTCAGGAGTGGAAACTCCTTACTCAGCTATCTCTTACCAATTTCACCTTTTTAGTCAAAATAAAAAACAAAAACACAAAATATTTTTTGTAATTTTTGAAAATTTTTCAATTTTTTTGTATTTTTCGAAAAATTTTGAACTAAAAATAGAAACAACACACAACTAAAAAAAACAAGGTACTAATCACTAATTCAATTCTCTCTCCCCCAAACCTAAATGAGACATTGTCCCCAATGTCTTAAACAATAGAAGAAGAGTTTAGAAGATAATATCTGGTTAGCTGAAATTCTACAAGAAATTAAAGGTTAAGATCCAGATTAATCTTACGCCTCTTACCATGATCGTCCTCGGACCAATTTATCTTTGAAATGACAGGGTCAATTTGTGGTTCATAGGCTAAGAGTTGGTCTATTAGATCCGGAGCAGTTCTGGCAGTGAAGAGGAGTTCTTTTAAAGGTTTTGATATGAACCCATTTCTCCGGGCATCATCAAGAAACACACAAAGAAAATCATAAAATCCATCAACGTTAAACAGCCCAATTGGTTTCTGGTGTATGTTCAGGTTCGCCCAAGATAGTACTATAAAAATTTCCTCCAATGTGCCCAAGCCACCTGGCAAAGCAATAAAAGCATCAGCACGGTTAATCATTTCTACCAGTCGTTCAGACATACCTGGTACCATCAGTTCCTCTCCGTTTGATGATCCAATAAGATTTGCCTCTGCTAAGGGTTTTGGGATGATTCCCAAAACATGACTGCCTCCTTCCTGTACAGCCTTTGAAACGATCCCCATAAGTCCAAGATTTCCTCCGCCATATATTAAGTGCATATTCCTTGCAGCTAAGACTCGACCCAATTCCTGTGCTGCTTCTATGTATTATGGCTTAGTACCAACACTACTACCGCAAAACATACAGATGTTTTCAACTCGTCTTCTTGAAGTGGCTTCCATTTTTTTATGTATTTCTTTTTCAACTCTGGATGCCTTCAAAAGTGCAATGACGGGCTGAATTTATAGTACCTGAAAAAGGGTGAGTAATAATAGCACTAATATCTTCCAAAGGACGATTGTTAGCTAAACAACAAAAGAGATCGTGAAAGGTCAAAAAGTCTGGATCTTGTCTACGAAAATAAAGATAATTACAATAGAAAAGCGAATCAAAGCAATAATTAAGGCAACGGAATTGTGTACGCAATACGCCACTCGCTTAGTATAAATTCATTAGGATGTGTCTCAAGATTTCATTTCTTATTCAGCGATCGCTAATGAATTGTTTCTCATCTTTGATTGCCAACACATTCCTTCTGTCTTAAAATGCTTCGTTTGTGCCTTTCCCTACAAAAATAACACACAAAATTAAAAATTCACACAAAATATGAAAACAAATTACAACAAATTGCATGGGTTGCCTCCCTGCTAGCGCTAAATTTTTCTTCTTCAGCCAGACGTGACTGAAATTCATATGTTAAAGAGGTTTCAATGTCGTTTTAGATGTCCGATTAAAGACAATCCTGTGAGCGTTGCTTTTGAAGTGTCTCTTCCAACGGTAAAGTGGCAAAAAGAGTTTTGTCTCATTCAGTGCTCGTGCCATATTTTTTCTCCTTGTTACTCCAGTGGTTCCTGCAAAGAAAGAAAGAAAATCAAGAGGTCTCGTATGATGCTTGACTTGGAATGGAAATTCCATTCTGTCAAGCTTCTGGTTGATATCTTTAATTTGTACTCCCCAAAACAGCGATGTTTCTCCTGAATGCTTTGGATCTTTATTAAGGTCAGACATTTGCTCCTCCATTTGCTCTGTTTCTTACTCCACCTTCTCTTCACAGATGTATTTTAAAATTTCCATATTCAGCTCTTTATCTGTCATCTGTGAAATACATGTTTCAAAATTGTCAACCTGAGGATGAAAAGAAATGTCAGATTTTAAGTCTTCATCCTCTAATATGACTGGAATGGATGGTTCAGATAGATCTTCTTCAAACATCATGGTAAAGCATGCTCCAAGATCTTCATTTTGAGGATTGAAAGTTTGATCCTCCGTTGTTGGAGCAGTTGGTACAAAAAGATCAGCTTCATCTTCGTCAGAATCTGAATAATAAAAGTCAAATTGAGACTTTGCTGGTTCGGGCTCCTGAACTGATACCTCTGGTTGTTGATACTGCTCAGCCTCCTCCTCTGTTAAAGTGTCATTGTAGATCTCTGGGTACTCGAAAGCTTTGTCAGTTTCATATGATAATTCTTCTTGAGGTATGAAGTTCTGGTTTTCTGTTAATTGTCTGATCTGATATGTCATTCTCTGTATGGATTCTGTTTGACTCTGAACACTTTCGAGTTGATTCTGGAATGTTTCAAGCATTGTATCCAACTTTTTATCTCGTTTCTTGAACACATTTTTGAGCATGTCAATCATCTGATCTTCTTCTGATTGTTGATGAAGATCATTGTAGGAGGGTGGTGGATAAGATGAAAAATGTGGTTCTGTGAAATGTGATGGCTCATCATACCATAAGGATCTTGATAACTCTGCCACCCTGGATGATAGTTGTAATCGCAATAATCTCTAGGGTGGTTACCATTACATATGTCACATCTCCCCATTGCGTTTTGTTTAGCAAATGTGGTATTGCTTGGTTCTGGCATCCAGTGATAATTGTTGGGCTGGACAACAGGCCTCAGAAAACCGGACTGTTGCTCCCAAATTTGGGGTGTATTTTCTAGTAAAGCTCGTGATCTCTCAATCTCCCAATAATGTTCCATTTTTTCAATCACCTGAAAATACAATAAAGAAATAAAAATTACAGATAAAGAAAATTTGATACAAGTAAATTAGATAGCGTCAAAATTAATAACTCAAGAAAAATAAGTCCCCGGCAACAGCGCCAAAAACTTGACCGGTGCTTACACACGCGTATAACGCAAGCGCACGTATCGTTCAAGTAGTATAAAAATATCGATCTCACGAGGACTTAATTCCTACTGTTGTTATTAATTATTGAATCTATTTATTTATAGATATCTAATTGAGGGAGAAGAGAATGATTGCTTGATTGATTTGGTTGATTGTAGATTTGCTAAATAAATAAATAAATAAAAAGACAAAAGAAAATACTAAGGAAAATAACAAAAGACACAAAGATCTAGGGTTGTGAATCATTCTAATATCTTTTAAAAGATGAAGTGATTATTTTATGTTTGTGTAATAAATCAGTTTACTAACCTGGAACACTAAATTATGCAAAAGCCTCTGTCGATGGTCAGACGCAAATACCCAGTTTAACCCAATTGAACCATATGTCTATGTCAACCAAATTATCTGGATTCATTAAGTTTAAGTTCCAATTATAGCTACCCCCCCCGACAGGTATATGTCTATCCTGTAAGGAAATCTATTAAAGGGTTATCTATCCTCAAGGAAGATCGTGGGCTATTAAGTCTAAGGCTGAAACCTAAAATCCCTATGTCTAGTTCATTTTAGATTTACCACATCAATCTTATTGGTGATCAGACAACAAGAAGCATTAAGCTTAAGACTTAATAAGTAAACCTTTAAATTACCCAAACTATAAAATAATCCCTTATAAACCGGTGATATTAGAATTCATCACAACCCCAGATAACTAACACATAACTAGGGCTTGTAAAAACTTAAATAAAATAAAAGACATAAAGTAAATATTGAAAATTAAATACTGAAAATTAAATTGCTGAAAAGTAAAAAAAGGTGAAAAGTAAAAAGTAAAAAGTAAAAAAGTAAAAAAAAATAAAAGTAAATTACTGAAAGTAAATTGCTGAAAAGTAAATTACTGAAATTAAATAAAGTAAAAGTACAATAAAAGAAAATGCTGGGGTTAGAGGATCAACTTTTATTACTACTATTTTAGATATCTCCCTTAATATAATATATTAACTTTGCGTGATAGTTACCAACCAGCCATATAGGCGGTATCCTGATTAAGTCAAATTAATAATTAATTACCAACCGACCAATCAGGCGGTATCCAGTTTAGTCAGGTTAAAACCAATTTAAATAATTACCAACCGACCAATATGGCGGTATCCTCGTTAAGTCAGGTTTTAACTAGTTTATATATTATAATTAAGGGAGATTAGTCTAAATAGCAATAATAAAAGATTTACCTTTTACCCCAGCAAAAGGGAATTACCTCATCATTGCTTGAAAAATAAAAACTGAAAAGTAAAGAAGAAAATGTTGTGCGTAAAAGTAAATTGCGGAAAGTAAAAACTGAAAAGTAAAGAAAAGAAAGTGCGAAAGCGAAAATTAATTACTGAAAACTGAAAATAAACAAACTAGATACAATCTTCTTATTTATTCTTAAGGAATTTCAAAGAAGAAAGTATGAATTTTACAAATGAAATGACTTGGTATTTATAGGCAAAATTTTGCCTCCATCAAATCATCCACCAAATCAATTATTAATTGCTCCACTAATTGCTCCACTAATTGCTCCACCAAATCCATTATTAATTGCTCCACTAATCTCTTATCATGTTTGGTGATGATTTGATAATTTTTATTATTTATTTATTAATTTATTTTTTGCTTTGAAAATGATTGAAAGTGACTTTAATAATTACACACTACACACTTCTGGATGGTTCATCCATTTCGGGTATGAAATCTTCCGAATTCGAAATTATTTTGTCTTTTAAAGTTGTAGATCTTTGAGTCTTCTTTAATCTGGCACTTGAATCAGCTCAATCCGATATCTGAGTAAAACGTTATGCCCAAATTACGACAGATGCGCAAAACTGGAATTCCCAAAACTGCACTTCGTCAAAACGCCCTTTCAAGTTTCCAATCTCCAAAATTAATATATCAAGTCCAATAATTGCCATTATTTGACCCATATTTCATCCTAAATGATTTCATTGAGACCCGATATTATTTTATCTGCAAAATAAACTAAAACACATCAAAACGTTCATCAAACCCGAGAAACTAAATAAAATATTAAGTTAAAGGGGCGGTAAATATTGATATATTTTCCGCTCATCACTAGGAAACTAGGTTTCTTGAGTACTCAACAGAGGGTTAGAGGCTCGCCAAAAAATAGTGGGAGGCTAGTATTTAATTTACAATTTCGTTCAAATACTTAGCTTTACGCGCTTTCAAATTATTTCGTCAAAATTATTTTATTAGTTGGACTAATATTGTATTATTTTTCTTGTAATAGTTAGACTGTACCCTTACATTGTTAATTAGATAGTTAGACTATCGCAATTAAAATGACAGGAAAGAACAGTGTCCGGGACATCATCATAGGCGATAATGTCATCAACGACACTAACTTTTCCGATTGGGACATGAATATAAGGATAGTCCTTGGATCCGAGAGGCTGCTATATACTATAGAGAGACCTCTTGGGCCTAAGCCTAGATCTGATCAGTTGCTCGAGCTAGATCTTTGGAAAACACATAGCGATGACAACGCAACTGCTCAATCTATCATGCTTGCTGATATGAGTCAGCAATTCCGTCGACAGAACAAGAGATTGGATCCCTATAACATGTTGGCGAAGTTGAATGATCTACACTGATCTAATCTTAGATCGCAGAGATATGAGTTACAGAAGAAACTCTTCCGCGCTCGGATGTCGGAGGGTACATCTGTTGAACAAAATGTGATACAGATGATTGCCGATATCGAGCAGCTTGGGCAAATGTGGATTGTCTTTGAGATAGAGACCTCTGTAGATTTGATCTTGCAGTCTCTCCCCGACACTTGGAGTGGGTTCATCATGAACTACAATATGATGAACCAAGAGTAGACTCTTGGAGAGCTGATGTCCACGCTGCGAGAGGCAGAAAAGGAACTTCTTAAGGGCAAGAAGCGCGAGGCACACTTTGCTTCTACATCTCGGACTCCGAGGGCTGGGCCCAAGGCGACTGTAGGTGTTAAAAAGAAGAAGCATAAGAAGAAGGGCAAGGGCAAAGCGTCAAAGACTTCTGGGAAGCCTAAGGACAAGTCTCAGGATGTATGCCTCCAGTGTAGGAAGCGGGGTCACTGGAAGCGTGACTGCTGCAAGTACAAGGCGCTCCAGAAGGAGATAAAGGCGGGCAAGGCACTGGCCTCATGTATGTTTGTTATAGAAATAAACATGACTACTTCTAGTTTTAAAAATTGGATTTTTGATTCTGGTTGTGGTACTCACATTTGTACTGATGTGCAAGATCTGTGGATTAGCAGGAAACTAGCGTCAGGAGAGATTGACCTGCGTGTTGGAAATGAGACATCTGTCGCTGTTTTGGCCGTTGGCACTTTTGTTTTAGAACTGCCCTCGGGGCATGTACTTGAACTTACAAACTGTTATTTTGTACCTAGTTTGACTAGGAATATAATTTATGTATCTATGTTAACCCAATGTGGGTATACTTTTATATTTAGAAACACTGGGTGTTTTATGTATAAAAAAATATAGAAATTTGCACAGCTGATGCAAATAATGGTCTTTATAATTTGAATATAAATCAATCTCAAAATGTAACAAACAAAAGGCTTAAAGTAAGTCATAAAGATGAAACTTATATGTGGCATTGTCGTCTGGGACACATAAACAAGACTCGCATATCCACACTTTCGAAAAGTGGGTACTTGGACGGATTTGATCCAAATTCATATGACGTCTGCGAATCTTGCTTATTAGGCAAAATGCCTAAATCACCTTTTAGCGTTAAAGGTGTACGCGCCACCGAACTGTTAGCCCTTGTTCATAGTGACGTTTGTGGGCCCATGTCTAGCCAGGCTAGAGGTGGATATGAATACTTCGTAACCTTTACGGATTATGCATCACGTTATGGTTATGTGTATCTTATGAGACACAAGTCGGAAACTTTTGAGAAATTCAAAGAGTTTCGACACGAAGTTGAAAAACAGACCGGTAAAAGTATTAAGACATTGTGGTCGGACCGTGGTGGCGAATACTTGAGCAATGAGTTTCTTGACTACATGAAAGAATATGGTATTCTTTCACAGTGGACTCCTCCCGGAACACCGCAATTAAACGGTGTGTCCGAACGGAGAAACCGAACCTTATTAGACATGGTAAGGTCTATGATGAGTCGCACTGAGCTACCTATTTCCTTCTGGGGATATGCATTAAACAGTGCAATACTTATTTTGAATAAGGTTCCATCAAAGTCTGTTCAACAGACACCATATGAGATATGGACAGGAAAGAAACTGGGTTTCTCATTCCTGATGATTTGGGGTTGCTGGGCATACGTCAAACGTTTGGAAGGTACCAAACTTGAACCCAAATCGGATAAATGCCTATTTGTAGGATATCCTAGGGAAACCAAAGGATATTACCTCTATCACCCACGAGAGAAAAAAGTTTTTGTTGCTCTACATGCGGTTTTCCTTGAGAAGGAATTCCTAAATGCAGTGTTAAGTGGGAGGAAAGTAGAACTCGATGAAAATCGAAGTGATACTGTTCTGGCATAGAATCCTCAACGGAACATGAACAGTTCATCAGGGATGAAGCTGTACCACAATCTTCGAATACACAAGGACCACGTAGGTCGGAGAGAGTCAGGAAACAACCTGAGAGGTATGGGTTTCTGATCTCACCTCATGTAGATATCAATCTCATTGAGGAAGACGAGCCGGCTACGTATGAGGAAGCGATACAAGGTATCAACTCCGGTACATGACAAGATGCCATGAAGTCCGAAATGGATTCCATGTACGCCAACCAAGTTTGGACACTGGTTGATGCACAAGAAGGCGTAAAGCCTATTGGATGCAAATGGGTCTTGAAGAAGAAGACCGACATGGATGGCAACATATAAACGTACAAAGCTAGGCTTGTAGCGAAGAGGTATCGTCAACGACATGGTGTCGATTACGATGATACTTTCTCACCCGTTGCCATGATTAAATCCATCCGGATAATGCTTGCTATTGCTGCATATTTCGATTACGAGATATGGCAGATGGACGTCAAAACCGCTTTCCTTAACGGAAACCTGTTGGAGGATGTTTATATGCAAAAACCTGACGGTTTTGTCGTACCTAAACATGCAAACAAGGTTTGTAAGTTAAATCGGTCCATTTATGGACTGAAGCAAGCGTCGCGTTCTTGAAACCAACGTTTTGATGAGATCATAAAAGAATATGATTTCGTTCAAAATGAAGATGATCCTTGTGTATACAAGAAGGTTAGTGGGAGCGCACTGACTTTCATTGTCCTTTATGTTGACGATGTATTTCTTATGGGCAATGACAGTCCCATGTTAACATCGGTGAAAGCTTGGCTTTCATTGAAATTCTCCATGAAAGATCTGGGAGAAGCAGCCTTTATTCTGGGAATAAAGATCTACCGAGATAGATCTATAAAGCTGCTTGGACTCTCCCAGAGCACGTACATTGACAAAGTGTTGAAGAGATTCAACATGGATCAGTCCAAGAGGGGACTGTTGCCAGTGTCACATGGCGTCACTCTATCTAAGGACATGTGTCCTAAAACTCAAGATGAGAGAGACAACATGAGTCGGATACCGTTCACCTCGGTAGTCAGATCGATCATGTATGCCATGATATGTACACGACCTGACGTCTCCTTGACCGGTGCTTACACACGCGTATAACCCAAGCGCACGTATCGTTCAAGTAGTATAAAAATATCGATCCCACGAGGACTTAATATCTAATCTATTAATTTTATGAGGTCAAATGATTACTAGTATCTAACAGGTTGTTTTAATTGATTTGAAATGGTGATGATTCTAAATTAAAAACAAGTAAATAAAATTGTTCGAAAGTAGGTTTTAAGAAAATTCAATATTAAAAACTATCTAGGGTTGTGATTTCTTCCAATATCAATTTAAAGATGAAGTGGTTATCTTAAAGTTGGGTAATATATTGATTTATTAACCTGGAACACTAAATTATGTGTAAGCCTCTGTCGATGGTCAGACACAAATACCCAGTTTAACCCAATTGAACCATATGTCTATGTCAACCAAATTATCTGGATTCATTAAGTTTAAGTTCCAATTATGGCTACCCCCGCCCGACAGATATATGTCTATCCTGTAAGGAAATCTATTAAAGGGTTATCTATCCTCAAGGAAGATCGTGGACTATTGAGTCTAAGGTCTTAAACTTAAAATCCCTATGTCTAGTTCATTTTAAGTTTCCCAGTTCAATTTTATTAATGGCCAGTTAATGAAAAAGCATTAAGATTAAGACTCAATAAATAAATCTTTATATTACCCAAGCTATAATCTAACCCCTTATAAACCGGATATTGGATTTCATCACAACCCCAGATAACTGGCTTAGTTACGACACATATTTATGGGTAGTAAAAAAAATTAAATAAAATAAAAGACATAAAGTAAAATACTGAAAATTAAATATTGAAAAGTAAATGCTGAAATTAAATACTAAAAATTAAATGCTGAAAGTAAATTACTGAAAGTAAATTTCTGAAAGTAAATTGCTGAAAAGTAAATTGCTGAAAGTAAATTACTGAAAAGTAAAAACTGAAAATTAAAGAAAGAAAAGTACTGTACGTAAAAGTAAATTGCGGAAAGTAAAAACTGAAAAGTAAAGAAAAGAAAGTGCGAAAGCAGAAATTAATTACTAAAAGCTGTAAATAAACAAACAAGATACAATCTTCTTAGTATTCTTAAGGAATTCCTTAGAAGAAAGTATGAATTTTACAAATGAAATGGCTTGGTATTTAAAGGCAAAATTTTGCCTCCATCAAATCATCCACCAAATCAATTATTAATTACTCCACTAATTGCTCCACCAAATCCATTATTAATTGCTCCACTAATCTCTTATCATGTTTGATGATGATTTGATAATTTTTATTATTTATTTATTAATTTATTTTTTTCTTTGAAAATGATTGAAAGTGACTTTAATAATTACACACAACACACTTCTGGATGGTTCATCAATTTCGCGCATGAAATCTTCAGAATTCGAAATTATTTTATTTTTAAAAGCTGTAGATCTTTGAGTCTTCTTTAATCTGGAACTTGAATCAGCTCAATCCGATAACAGAGTAAAAGTTATTCCCAAAATACGACAGATGCGTAAAATTGGAATTTCCAAAACTGCACTTCCTCAAAAACGCCCTTTCAAGTTTCCAATCTCCAAAATTAAAATATCAAGTCCAATAATTGCCCTTATTTGACCCATATTTCATCCTAAATGATTTCATTGAGATCCGATATTATTTTATTTGCAAAATAAACTAAAACACATCAAAACGTTCATCAAACCCGAGAAACTAAACAAAATATTAAGGTAAAGGGGCGGTAAATATTGATATATTTTCCGCTCATCACTCCTATGCTTTGAGCATGTGTAGTCGCTATCAGGCCGATCCAGGTGAAGGTAACTGGATTGCGGTTAAGAATATCCTTAAGTATCTTAGACGAACTAAGGATGCTTTGTTAATCTATGGAGATAGAGAACTTGAGGTAACTGGGTATACCGATGCAAGTTTCCAAACCGACAAAGACGACTTCAAGTCGTAATCCGGGTAGGTATTTTGTTTAAACAACGGAGCAGTAAGCTGGAAATCTTCAAGAAATAGACTGTTACCGATTCAACAACTGAAGCGGAGTATATTATTGCAGCTGAAGCAGCAAAAGAGGCAGTTTGGATCCGTAAATTCCTAATTGGATTAGGAGTAATACTGTTAACAGCTGAGCCTGTTCCATTGTATTGTGACAATAACGGGGCTATAACACAGGCTAAAGAACTGTGGTCTCATCATCAATCCAAGCATGTTCTTCGCCGTTTCCATCTGAACATGAGATCATACATCGTGGCGATGTGAAGATCGAGAAGGTCGTATCAGAGGACAACATTGCAGATCCGTGGACGAAACTTATACCTCAGCAAAAGTTTGAGCGACATGTACATAGTTCAGGTATTAGATGTTTGAGTGACTTGCTATAGGCCAAGTGGGAGATTGTTAGACAGTTATGACCCATAGCGTCACTATTTGTAAAAGACATCGTGTTTTTGTACAAATTAATTATGTAGCAATGGAAATTGCCTTTTATCATTTCATAATTATATTACTTAAATGTGTGAATGATGAAAGTCCTTATGATTAGTTTCGGATTGAGATGATATAAGACAGTATCAATCCACGATGGTTTAATCATTAAATATCCCTAGTCGTAGTATTATCGAGACTGGACATCGATAATGCGGAATAGACTAGTATCGCACTTGTGCGTGTTATGGAAGCGTAACATCATAGTTCTCATATATTTAAGTATTGGATACTTATGCAAGTGTGGTAGGAGGTTGTGTTTTACCGATGGTACGGAAAACAGCTTCGCTCTGGATAGACCCCACAGAATCCCATTGGTAGTATGACTATGTGTCTATGGGAGTCCGCATCAGGGTAGGTGTATTTGGTCTTAACCTGAGACTTGCATCGCTAGTACTTGCGACAATCAATACGCTTTGGTTTTGGTCGTCCAGGAATTTAACATGTTCTGTGTACACCTCTTCTGGGTTTATTGAGAATCGTAGTGTATTGGGTGTGATGTCAAGACGGAAGTATCACTTCAGTCATATGGAGATGATGGTCACGCATGGATACAGAACTGGTTCTCTAAAAGGTTGCAACCGTCGGGATAATATGACTAGGTCATGATTATCCGATAATAAAGAGACTAGTTGCTAGTGATCCGATATATGCTATGTTCGGGGCAGACACTATTCTGGCCACAGGCCTTGCATGTGACATCCGATACTGGATCACGAGATACGCAATACTACGTATACTACGCCTGACATAGATCATATATTCCATTAAGAATATTTCTGGAGAATTGGGTAGGCATGGCGCTTTGCTAGAAGCCAACCTTGTCTCGTAAATCGGTAAAAATATAGTACGAGGTACGTGCGTGTTCGGATAGTCCGACGATCAGATTTACTACCAATATATCCAGGGATCTCTTGGGTCGCTTCTCGAAGATTCACCGATGATGTATGATTCGAACTTTATTAATCTGGGATTAATAGCGAAGAGACTTTATCTGGGATAAAGTACTATTTGAAGAGAAAGAACGATTAATTTAGAATTAATTGATAAAATAATATATTCGATATATTATACGAAATTGGATTTCGACCCGAAATTAAAATTGGATTTTAATTCGGGCTAACGAATTGATTTAGAATTAATTCGCAAGCGACATGAATAGTAATTTTGCTAGGCATGATTATTTAATTAAATTTGATTTAATTACGACACAACAGAAAACTCGTTAATTCGGAATTAACGAAACCGAGCCCGGAATGTGTTTGCGACGCCACTCCGATTTTGAATCAAGTGCGGCCGCAAGTCACATCGCGAGTCACATCACTTGTCACTTTAGTGATAGATGTCTAAGTCACCTTTTTGGTGAGTGACATGCAGTCACTATTCATGAAAGAAGTGGTTGTGGGCATTTAATGAGCTTTTGGAGCCAAAATTTTGGTTTGACTTTTGAAGTATATACCAAATATTTGGTAATTGATTTTTTGTAATTGTTTTTAGAAAATAATAACACAAAATCAAAGCAAAAATTCTCTCTCCCAAAATAGCCAAAACCGTGGGCTCTCCAAGGGGAAAAAGGAAATCAATTTCTTTCTTCCATCTTACTAGCACATTAGAGGATCAATACAAGGTGATAGGGAAACCGAACTAAGAGCTTGGAATCCATTAAAGCTTGGAGCTTGTTCATCTTCTTCAACAAAGTCCCTTGGCCGAACACTTCATCAAGCAAGGAGAAAAGTTTTGTTGATCATCACATCCAAAAGTCGTTCAATGTAAGTGTGTTTCCGCCACTCTTCGTTGCGTATTCATTCTATTTATATGCTTATATTGATCTTGGGACCACCCTAGAAACCAACACCCCAAGCCTAACATTTTGCTAATCCTCGAGCAAAACAACAAAATAAAATACAAGAAATAATTAAAATTAAACTAAGCCACTTTCGTAGGGATCATGGTTGCATTTAGCATATGCAACAAGCCTTTAAACCCCTAGGTGTCCCTAGTGGACGAGTTATAGTCTCGTGAGGGCTTACAGCAACGATACCCACAAACGTTTTACAAAAGTAAAAATATAATAAAACTAATGCACACAAAAGTAAAAAGACAAGAGAAAAAAGAATAAAGAAGTTAGTGACTAATCAGGTGAAAATTCTACTCCAAGTTACTAGTTGTTTTCTTTCTTTCTAAATTACTGAATAAGTAAATTCTCCGATTATATTTACCATTCTCCATATGCACAGCCGAAAAAAATATTAATCAACTCATTTTTGACCACAACAGTCACAAGTGCAGTTGATAAGAGAGTAATATTTTTGTCCTAAAGTTTTATCAGAATTTACACCTTTTTGCAGCAATGGAATAATTTTTCTGATTTTTCTGATTTTTTTCTTTTGATTTTTGATTTTTTTTTATTTATATACAATATCTTCCATCTATGTAGCGAGTGTTGGGTCGGTGGCTCCCAAACCAGTTGGCTTTAGGGCACCATGTGTTAAGACACCCCTACGGACTTAATTACTCAAACTTCATATATATATATTTTTTTAGCATCTTTGATCCATGTAGCGAGCTTTGGGCCAGTGACTCCCAAACCAGTTGGCTTTAGGGCACTAGGTGTTAAAACACCCTTACAGACTTAATAACTCGGATCTCCTAAGTTTTTTTTTTTTTACTCCATCACTTTTTGAGATGATGCCTCCAATTAAACTAGAGCGCTGAATATTACAAACTTTTCAATTATAACTCATGTCCGTATGTTACCATACATGTTGATAATACCTGCCAACTGAGCATATGAAGATCCATTTTAGTCAGTATTATGGAGAATTCACAAATTAAATAATTCAAAAGGAAATAAACAAAAATTAACTTGTTCCGAATTAGGTTTGAGATACGTCTCAGGAGTGGAAACTCCTGACTAAGCTATCTCTAACCAATTTCACCTTTTTAGTCAAAATAAAAACACAAAAACGCAAAATATTTTTGTAATTTTTGAAAAATTTTCAATTTTTTTTATGTATTTTTCGAAAAATTTTGGATTAAAAATAAAAGCAACACACAACTAAAAACAAGATACTAATAAACTAATTTCCTCCCCCAAACCTAAATGAGACATTCTGCCAATGTCTTAAACAATAGAAGAAGAGTTTAGAAGATAGTACCTGGTTAACTGAAATTCTACACGAAATGTTAAAGGTTAAGATCCAGATTAATCTGACGCCTCTTACCACGATCGTCCTCAGACCAATTTATCTTTGAAAGGATAGGGTCAATTTGTGGTTCATAGGATAATATTTGGTCAATTAGATCCGGAGCAGTTCTGGCAGTGAAGAAGAGTTCTTTTAAAGGTTTTGACACGAACCCATTTCTCCGGGCATCATCAAGAAACACACAAAGAAAATCATAAAATCCATCAACGTTAAACAGCCCAATTGGTTTCTGGTGTATGTTCAAGTTCGCCCAAGATAGCACTATAAAAATTTCCTCCAATGTGCCCAAGCCACCTGGCAAAGTAATAAAAGCATCAACACGGTTAATCATTTCTACCAATCGTTCAGACATACCTGGCACGATCAGTTCCTCTCCGTTTGATGGTTCAATAAGATTTGCCTCTGCCAAGGGTTTTGGGATGATTCCCAAAACTTGACTGCCTCCCTCCTGTACAGCTTTTGAAACGATCCCCATAAGTCCAAGATTGCCTCTGCTATATACTAAGTGCATATTCCTTGCAGCTAAGACTCGACCCAATTCCTGTGCTGCTTCTACGTATTGTGGCTTAACACCAACACTAGTACCGCAAAACACACAGATGTTTTCAACTCGTCTTCTTGTAGTGGCTTCCATGTTTTACTCTGGATGTCTTCAAAAGTGCAATGATGAGTTGAATTTATAACACCTGAAAAGGGTGAGTAAAATAATAGCACTAGTACCTGCCAAATGACAATTATTAGTTAACAATAAAATAAATTGTGATAGTCAAAAAGGTCTGGATCCTGTCGGAGAAAATAAAAGAAAACAACAAAACAAATCACAATTATTAGGAAAAGATAAAGAGATATAATATATACAAGAAATTTAGCGGCTTGATTGATGTCTATGCGCCAGTGACAAGCTTCCCATCCAATTTTCTTATAAATTGGCAAACAATGTCTTTTTGAGTCAGATTCCCGAGACTTAACTGTTGTCTTTCTTTTTGGAATTGTGTATGGAATTTGCGAATGGCTATATGAACATATCCACTGGGATGCGTCTCAAGAGTTGAAGATATATTATCTACAGACTTCTTACTCAAGCCATCCCTAATGAATTTAATTTTGTCTTCGCGATTATTAGACATCATTCCTAAAGAACGACAATGAGTACTGTAATTCCAGCGTGCACATTTGTAACAAACACCCATTTGCTTAGCTCTACGTTTCTTTGCATAGGTGCTTCTTCCGAAACCAGGCAGATGTGAAATAAAAGAGTCAGAAGACTCACCTGCCAATCGGACCCGTGCTTCAATTACCCAACGAATATCATTATGAACACCATAGATCGTTAGTAATCTCATCCGTTCCAAGCGAGCTTTGTAGAATTTCATCAGAGAGTTTTGAGGGAGAGAAGGAAATTACTTGTGAAGATTTGCGAGAACTTCTTCCATCGTGAAATGTCTTAATCTGCAAAAACTAAACACACAAAATTAAATCACACCAAATCACAATATATACACAAATTGCATGGGTTACCTCCCTGCTAGCGCTAAGTTTAAATTCGTCAGCTAGACGTGACTTCTCGAACATTAGGCTGGATCTGAAAGTGTGACACTTTCTTTTTGTCGATCAAATGATTCTCCCCAGTAGTGCTTAACATGCTTGTTTTTAACCTTGAAAGTTTTGTTATAGTCAGGATCATGTATCTCAATGGCTCTGTCTGGTAAAACCTTGGTGATCACAAATGGACCTGACCACCGTGATTTTGGCTTCCATGGGAAGAATTTCACCTTTAATTTGTTTAACAGTACCTTCTACCCTGGTTCCAGTTGTATGCGCACTAACTTCTCATCATGTCTTTTCCTTGCCTTTTCTTTGTACAATTTGGCATCCTCAAAAGGTTGATTGTGAAATTCCTCCAATTCGTTGAGCTGGTGGAACTTTTTCTCTTCTGTTGCTTGTAGTGCAAGAATTGGCTTTTTTAGTATAAAAGACGTTTTATCTTCAGGCTCCACAGATAATTGACATGTTTTAAGTTTGTCAGTAGAATTTTGCATTGCATTGGAGTTCTGAATGGTACTTTGTATCACATCAAGTATGAAACATTCCTCATTCTTTTCATAATCTAGGAAATTCATGGCCTTGAAAACATTGAATGTTACTTCTTGGTCTTGTACCCCATGGTTAGTTCTCCTTTTTGTACATCAATAATGATTCGACATGTAGCCAAAAATGGTCTCTCGAGAATGATAGGCACGTCTTCGTCTTCCTCCATATCAAGGATAATAAAATCTGCTGGGAAGAATTTCACCCTTGATTTGTTTAACAGTACCTTCTGCCCTGGTTTCAGTTGTATGCGCACTAACTTCTCATCATGTCTTTTCCTTGCCTTTTCCTTGTACAATTTGGCATCCTCAAAAAGCTGTATGTGAAATTCCTCCAATTCGTTGAGCTGGTGGAACTTTTTCTCTTCTGTTGCTTTTAGTGCAAGAATAGGCTTCTTCAGTACGCAATGCGCTTTATCTACATGCTCCACATGTAATTGACATGTTTTAAGTTTGTCAGTAGAACTTTATCTTTCATCAGAGTTCTGATCGGTACTGTGTATAACATCAAGTCTGAAATATTCCTATTTCTTTTCATCATCTGGGAAATTCAAGGCCTTGAAAACATTGAATGTTACTTCTTGGTCTTGTACCCTCATGGTTAGTTCTCATTTTTGTACATTAATAATGGTTCGACCTGTAGCCAAGAATGGTCTCTCGAGGATGATTGGCACGTCTGCGTCTTCCTCCATATCAAGGACAATGAAATCTGCTGGAAAAATGAATTTGTCAACCTTGACTAGCACATCTTCAACTACGCCTCTTGGAAATACGAGCGTTCTATCAGCAAGTTGTAGTGAGACTGAAGTGGGCATTGTTTCTCCAATCTGCAGTTTCCTGAAAATAGAAAAAGGCATCAAGTTAACACTTGCACCTAAATCACATAAAGCCTTACCAAAGTTATGTTCTCCTATGATGCATGGAATGGTGAAACTGCCAGGATCTTTCAACTTCGGGGGAAGTTTCCTCTGAATGATGGCACTGCATTCTTCCGTCAATGCTACTGTCTCGTAGTCTCCCAATCTCCATTTTCGTGAAAGAATGTCTTTCATAAATTTGACATAACTGGGCATTTCTTCCAATGCTTCTGCAAATGGGATATTGATGTGAAGCTTTTTGAATACCTCCAAGAATCGAGCAAACTGCTTGTCCAGTTTGTTTTTCTGAAGTCGCTGAGGAAAAGGTGGAGGTGGAGTGATATGTTCTTTTTCATTTGCTTCTTTTTCCTTCATCTGTTGTTTTGTTTCTTTTGGAATATCTTCAATTGTTGCCTTGATTCCAACATCTTTGTTGATTTCAGTACCGCTTTTTAACATGATGGCATGACATTGTTCCTTTAACATGTTCCTTGGATTTGGCTCTGTGTTGCTAGGAAGGGTACCTGGCGGTTTGTAACTCTGAGCATTGGCCAGTTTTCCAATTTGATTCTCCAGTCCTTTAATATAAGCAGATTGACTTTGATTTAATGTTGCTTGGGATTGAAACATAGCATCATATCTTGCTGCTTGAGAGTCGTGTTTTGCTTCTATCTTTTCAAGTGGGTCAACACTTCTGTTATTCCTGATTCATTTGTCTGCTCCTGGCCTTTGTTCTGTTGTTGGAATCCGGGTGGTGGGTTGTTCATTTGCCCTGAATTGTTGCTCCAAGCGAAATTGGGATGATTTCTCCACCTTGGGTTGTAGGTGTTGGAATATGGATTGTTCCTCTGTCTGTTGAAATTGTTGACATAATTCACTGTCTCTTATATTAGTTTGGCTCTGGTGCTCCTCCAAATGGTGAACTTGTGGATCCACCATTAACTTTCATGTTAAGAGTTTCCAGATTTTTGCAAATCTGATCCAGCTTGGCATTCACTGCTGTGTTGGCTCCAACTTAATAAATTCCAGTAATTCGTTGGATCAAGCTTCTTTCTGTTGGCCACAATGAATTATTGTTAGCCATTTCTTCAATTAGGTCCCAGGCATGATCTTCTCTTTTTGCCATCAAAGCTCCTCCAGCAGCAGCATCAATTGTGGTTCTCATTATTCCAGAAAGTCCATTGTAGAAGTTTTGGACTTGTAGCCACTTTGCGATCTCATGATGAGGACATTTCCGGAGTAAATCTTGAATGGGTATTGGTGGTGCAACTTCCAAAGGTCCAGGTTCCATGTTGACTAAAGCTTCTTGGTCTTCACGCCTTTCCATTCTCAACTGTCTGATGGTTCTTTCAATTTATGGGTTGAGCGGTCGGAGTTCAAAGCTTCTGGTTCGTCTCATGTAGTTTCTGAGAACCTGAAACATAAGAGAACAAAAACAATAAGTAAAAAGAAATTAGATACAAGTAACGTATCTAACCCAAAAACTAATAGTGAAAGATAAATAAGTCCCCAGCAACGGCGCCAAAAACTTGACCGGTGCTTACACACACGCGTATAACGCAAGAGCACGTATCGTTCAAGTAGTATAAAAAGTATCGATCCCACGAGGACTTAATACCTAATCTATTAATTTTATGAGGTCAAATGATTACTAGTATCTAACAGGTTGATTGATTGATTTGAAATGGTGATGATTTTGAATTTAAAAAAAGTAAATAAAATTGCACGAAATTAGGTTTAAGAAAATTTAATATTAGGAAACTATCTAGGGTTGTGAATCTTTCTAATATCTTTTAAAAGATGAAGCGGTTATTTCATGTTTGTGTAATAAATCGGTTTACTAACCTGGAAACGAAATTATGCAAATGCCTCTGTCGATGGTCAGACGCAAATACCCAGTATAACCCAATTGAACCATATGTCTATGTCAACCAAATTACCTGGATTCATTAAGTTTAAGTTCCAATTATGGCTACCCCAGCCCGACATGTATATGTCTATCCTGTAAGGAAATCTATTAAAGGGTTATCTATCCTCAAGGAAGATCGTGGGCTATTAAATCTAAGGCTGAAACCTAAAATTCATTTGTCAAGTTTATTTTAGATTTACCAGATCAATCTTATTAGTGGCTAATTAACAAGACACATTAAGCTTAAGACTTAATAAGTAAACCTTTAAATTACCCAAACTATAAAATAACCCCTTATAGACCGGTGATATTAGAATTCATAACAACCCCATATAACTAACTTAGTTACGACATATAACCAGGGATAGTAAAAACTTAAATAAAATAAAAGACATAAAGTAAAATGCTGAAAAGTAAATTGCTGAAAAGTAAATGACGGAAAGTAAATGCTGAAATTAAATACTGAAAATTAAATACTGAAAAGTAAATGCTGAAAGTAAATTACTGAAAAGTAAATGCTGAAAGTAAATTGCTGAAAGTAAATTGCTGAAAAGTAAATGCTGAATGTAAATTGCTGAAAAGTAAATAAAGTAAAAGTACAATAAAAGAAAATGCTGAGGTAAAAGGATCCACTTTTATTACTTCTATTTTAGATATCTCCCTTAATATAATATATTAACTTTGCATGATAATTTCCAACCAGCCATATAGGCGGTATCCAGATTAAGTCAAATTAATACTTAATTACCAACCGACCAATCAGGCGGTATCCAGTATAGTCAAGTTAAAACCAATTTAAATAATTACCAACCGACCAATATGGCGGTATCCTCGTTAAGTCAGGTTTTAACTAGTTTATATATTATAATTAAGGGAGATTAATCTAAATATTAGTAATAAAAGTTTTATCTTTTACCCCAGCAAAGGGGAGTTACCTCCTCATTACTGAAAAGTAAAAACTAAAAATTAAGGAAAGAAAAGTACTGTGCGTAAAAGTAAATTGCGGAAAGTAAAAACTGAAAAGTAAAGAAAAGAAAGTGGGAAAGCAGAAATTAATTACTGAAAACTATAAATAAACAAACAAGATATAATCTTCTTAGTATTCTTAAGGAATTCCTTAGAAGAAAGTATGAATTTACAAATGAAATGGCTTGGTATTTATAGGCAAAATTTTGCCTCCATCAAATCATCCACCAAATCCATTATTAATTGCTCCACTAATTGCTCCACCAAATCTATTATTAATTGCTCCACTAATTGCTTATCATGTTTGGTGGTGATTTGATAATTTTTATTATTTATTTATTATTTATTTTTTGCTTTGAAAATGATTGAAAATGACTTTAATAATTATACACAACACACTTCTGGATGATTTATCAATTTCGGGTATGAAATCTTTAGAATTCGAAATTATTTTTCTTTCAAAGTTGTACATCTTTGAGTCTTCTTTAATTTAGAACTTGAATCAGCTCAATCTGATATCGGAGTAAAAAGTTATGCCCAAAATACAACAGATGTGCAAAATTGAAATTTCCAAAACTGCACTTCGTTAAAACGCCCTTTCAAGTTTCCAATCTCCAAAATTAATATGTCAATTCCAATTTTTGCCCTTATTTGACCCAAATTTCGTCCTAATTGATTTCATTGTGTCCTAATATTATTTTATCTGCAAAATAAAATAAAACACATCAAAACGTTCATCAAACCCGAGAAACTAAACAAAATATTAAGTAAAATTGACGGTAAATATTGATATATTTTCCGCTCATCATACACCAAGCAGACGGATCTCCGCTAGTAGCCTATGAGATTGGCTACCCCACTTAAGGGCGGATCATATCATCATGCTAGTCTCTCCGCTTTGTGAACGCCCAGATTATTCACAAAACTATGACTAGGAACATTTAAGAGTAATGATTCTCATAAGGCATGGAAGCCATCATCTTATTACTCCAAGGGCTTTATTACAGTGTTGATGAATCATATAAGTTATGTAAGACACGTATAATAAATATTGTTATTTTATTAATTAATGAAAATATTACAAATACATGTACATATAGCCCATCCACAAGTTGGGTATAGGGCATATCCCTAACAATCTCCCACTTGCACTATAGCCAACTAGTATGACTCTGTACACCATACTCTCGGGTGTGCCTATCATGCTTTTGTTGAGTCAACCCTTTAGTCAGAAAATATGTAAGATTATCTTCTGTAGGTATTTTCTCTATAATAACTTCTTTTCTCTCAACAATCTCCCTGATGAGATGAAATCGCCTGAGTATATGCCTGGATTTATGGTGGGACCTTGGTTCCTTTGATTGAACAATGACGCCCGTGTTGTCACAGTACATCGTGATGCCATTCTTTATCGCGGGAAGCACTTCCAGCTCCGTGATGAACTTCTTTATCCAGACTGCTTCTTTAGCTGCCTCAGATGCTGCAATATACTCGGCTTCAGTGGTGGAGTCCGCTATAGTTGACTGCTTTGAGCTTTTCCAACTTACAGCAGCGCCATTTAAAGTAAACAAATATCTTGTTTGTGATCTACTGTCATCCCTATCGGTCTGAAAGCTCGCATCACAGTAACCAATGACTTTCATCTCAGAACAATCTCCGTATGTCAAAAACACATCCTTAGTTCTTCTCAGATACTTGTGGATTGTTTTGACAGCTGCCCAGTGTTGCTCACCAGGATTTGCCTGATACATGCTCATTATGCTAAGAGCATAAGAGACATCAGGTCTTGTATATAGCATGGCGTACATGATAGATCCTATTGCTGAAGCATAATGGATCCTACTCATACGCTCTCTATCTGAAGGAGTATGTGGACATTGCTCCTTAGATAATTTGATTCCATGACAAGTAGGTAAATTACCTATTTTGGAATCTCCCATTTTGAACATTTTCAAAACTTTATCTATGTACGTAGATTAAGAAAGTCCTAACAACCTCTTAGATCTATTACGGTAGATCTTAATGCCGAGGATGTAGGCTGTTTCTCCCAAATCTTTCATGGAGAAATTCTGAGATAACCATTGCTTGGGGGCTTGTATCATGGGAATTTCGTTCCTGATGATTAATATGTCATCGACATATAATACAAGAAATACAACAACACTCCCACTACTTTTCCTATAAACACAAGGCTCGTCTACATTTTTGATGAAGTCAAATTCTTTGATTGTCTCATCAAATCATATATTCCAACTTCTGGAGGCTTGCTTGAGTCCATAAATGGATCGTTTAAGCTTGCATACTTTATTATGATCATCCTTAGATGCAAACCCCTCAGGTTGTGTCATATAGACTTCCTCTACGAGGTTCCCATTAAGGAAAGATGTTTTGACATCCATCTGCCAAATCTCATAATCAAAGTGTGCAGCTAGTGCCAGTAAAATTCGAATGGAATTTATCATTGCAACAAGTGAGAAGGTTTCGTCATAGTCAATTCCTTGGATTTGTCTATAACCTTTCGCCACCAACCTAGCCTTATAGGTTTGGATGTTGCCTTCTGCATCAGTTTTACGCTTGTAAATCCACTTGCAGCCTATGGGTTTTATCCCTTCAGGTGCATCTACCAAGTCCCAGACTTGATTCTGATACTTAGAGTCTATTTTGGATTTCATGGCGCCACTTGACTGAATCAATGTCACGCATTGCTTCGTCATAACTGGTGGGATCGTCATTATCAATGACCTGATCATGTTCCTTATCAATATGGAAACCATATCTTTCAGGCTCATGTCTTTCCCTACCAGATCTTCTGAGTTCATAACCTTGTGGTTGTTCCGTTGCTGCCATTTTGAGTGGCCTGGGGTTTAGTTCTATGTTAGTTTGTTCTTCTCGTACCTCATCGAGGTCAAGTCTACTCCCACTATATTTCTTGAGAAGGAATTCATTCTCTAGAAATTTAGCATTTCGTGAGACAAATGTTCTTTGTTCATTTGGGACGTAGAACACGTATGCTCTTGAGTTCAATGCATATCCTACAAACTTACATTTAACTACCCTATCATCCAATTTCTTAGATAACTAAGATTAGGACGTTTCCCAGACCATAACTCATATGGTGTTTGACTAACAGTCTTGGAAGGAACTTGGTTTAGTATTAGTGTTGCAGTTTCTAAAGAAAGACCCCAAAATGAAAGAGGTAGATTTTTGTTTGGCATCATTGATCAGACCATATCTAATAATGTCCGATTTCTCCTTTCGGAGACCCCATTATGCTGTGGAATTCCCGGAGGAGTCCACTGGGAAACAATGCCATTTTCTCTCAAGTAATCTTGAAATTCGTTGCTTAAGTATTCACCACCTTGGCAGGACCTTAGTGACTTAATACTTTTATTAAGCTGATTTTCTACTTCAGCATTGAAGTCTTTGAATTTCTCAAAGGCTTCAGATTTGTACCGCATAAGGTACACATACCTATATCGTGAATGATCATCGATAAAGGTAATGAAGTAGGAGAATCCACCTCTAGCGTTGACTGACATTGGTCCGCATACATCAGAGTGTATGAGTTCTAATGTCTCCGCTGCACACTGTCATTTACCTTTGAAGGGTAATTTGGTCATTTTACCTAGTAAACAAGACTCACAAGTTCCATAAGGTTTATATTTGAAGGGTTTGAAATACCCATCCTTATGTAGCTTAGTTAATCTTGTTTCATTGATATGACCTAAGCGGTTGTGCCATAGAAGTGATTCATTGAGATTATTCGAGTTAACGTTGTATATATTAGAGGTTGAACATTATTTGTTAGTTTGTAAGACATAGATACCATTATTCAAAATACCATCTCCATATTTTATTTCAATGAAATAAATAGAACATTCATTACAACTTATTAGGCATGAAAAGCCTTTATTACATAAAGAAGAATTTGAAATGATGTTCTTTACTAGAGAAGGTACATAAATACAATCTTCTAAGTCTAAAACTAAACCATTCGGCAAAACTAATAAATAAGTCCCCACGCACAATGCAGCCAGTTTTGCTCCATTACCCATGCGTAAGTCAACCTCCCCATGACGGAATCTCCGACTATTTCTCAGGCCCTACACATTATTACACAAGTGAGTCCCACAACCGGTGTCAAGCACCCAAGTAGAAGGTTCAGAGTTTTGAGAATATAGTTCAATCATATACAACATACCTGAAGCATTGGGCTTCTTGGCCTCTAGGGCTTCCCTAGCTTCATTGGCTTTCAAGGATCTACAGTATTTCTTCCAATGACCCTTCTTTCCACAAAAGAAACATTTCCCATTTCCCTTTTTCTTCTCCACCTTACCATTGGGCTTTAGGTGATCTGGAGCCTTGGCATTGCCCTTATTTTTCTTTGGGCCTCGTGGCTTTAGGTCCATACCCATAAGCATGACAAAGGTTTTAAGCTCCGATTTTAAGTCATTCTCTGCTTGCTTTATCAGATTGTGCAATTATGCTAAAGTGGCTTTTTTATCAGATAGATGAAACTGCATAATAAAGTTAGAGAATTCTTTTGGTAAGGACTGAAGAATTAGATCGTGACCTATCTCATGATCCATGATGAACCCGAGGTTGGCCAATTTTTCAATGTGGCCAATCATCTTAAGCACATGTCCACTAATAGATCATTCCTTATACCTTTTTTTGGAATAAGGCACATGACACTTGGAATATCACGGTATGAACGAAAGTTGCATACAACTCCTTCAAGTGAAAGATGATGGTTTGAGCATCCATATCTTCGTGAGCTTTCTGAAGTTCGTCCGATATAGAGCCAAGCATTATGCAAATTGCTTGCTCATCATCATCGACGTGTTTCTTCCAACTAAATGAATGTATCTTGGTCAGTATCTTCTGCAGGTTCAGGGGGAAATGGTCTTTCAAGGACATAGAAAATCTTTTCTTGTCGTAAGATAATTTTAAGGTTTCTAAACCAGTCATTGTAGTTATCCCCTTTGAGCTTATGCTCATCAATGATGGAACGACGTGATACTCTGTTTTCCATTTGAATGTTTGTGAAATATTTTAACCCACCTTTTAAGAGAAAATGTTAAAATTAGGAATATGTTTTCATTAATGTTTCATAATAACATGGGCTTTTAATATTATGAAGTTGCTCCCACTCAATTGTTTTAAAATTTTAAGCAAATTGCATCAACCCCAATATAATGGATTTCTTGTGGGCAAGGATCCCATTATCATTATTTCATAACTCCGACTAGGGCCGGTCGTTATAAAATATGATAATTAGATAGGTTCCCAACCAATTTATGATATAAATCACAATTCCTTGATCAGTGGGTGGGGCAATCAAACATGCCATAACTTATGCTAGTCCTTGTGGACACCTAATCTTTGCCACTAAGTTATAAGACCACGCCTAAGGGTCGCTACGTCTTATGACTCAGAAAAGTCAAACCATTGTCAATAGAACAATTTAGGAACAAATTGGTATTGGTCAGTCTGGTAAAGCCTAGTCCTGCCAATACGGTTTAAGCCCTTTGGGTCTATACTTTACAATGGGAGGCAAATTTTAGACTTAAATTATTATTGAGGATTTTAGTAAGTTTAAGTGAATAACTGTCAAATGAATTCCTCCATTGAAAATTCCCCAGAAGGAGGGTGGATCGAACTCTCTTAAATACCCTTACCTCTTAGGCTCTTATTGCCTTGGTGACAGGAATAAACAATATATCCTCCAAATTAGTCCAACACTTTAAATATGCTTTAAGGTAAGCTTTGAGTAAATGATTATCTAGATGTCTTCACAGCTTTTTCTTTTGGCTATAAAAAGGTAGTGAGTGAAGGAAGACACCAAATCATTATCTAACTCTAGTAATACCTTTCGTTAAATTAACTTTAGTTTGGAAAGTTTTATTAACCCCTTGGTCCCAACCCACTTGTATCTTTTATAATGTCTTTTATTATAAACAAGTGATTTATATTTATTAGCCTTAAAGGTAATAAATCTCTAAGTTCATCACGTAATAATTACTTAGCTAAGGGATAAGCAATACACTCTCTATTTCTTAGAAAGTCTCTAGATGCTTGCACTCTAAAATAATCATGCTAATTCTAATCATACATAGAATCATCAAGCATATGAGTTTTAATATATTGGAATTATTTTAGGCATTAAATAACTTTGATTAATATTTAATTATGATATTGTATTTTATTTTATTCAAATAAATTTACTATTCACTTTTTCTGCAGACGCGTGAAATTTAAATGCAATTTCACAATTCCAATCTTAACCTAATCATGCAAAACTTGTGCCTACAATTAAGTTCAGGGTGTTAGCTTTCCAATGAGCTTTTAAACACCCAATTTCAAGTTCAAATGAGAGAGAACTAATCAAAACAAAAAAGGCGCGCTGATACCACTGTTGGGAAGCAGCCGCGAGTGCGCAGCGGAAAATTAAAATTATTATGCCGCTTTCCCTTTGCCCAAGACCCATTTGTTTTGATTATTCTACAAGTCTAGGTATGTTACTATATATTCTAAGCATAAAACTCATAAAACATGCAAATAACATAAACCTAAACATGTTAACTATCATAAGAACTCTAAATAAAATAAAGAAAGAAAAAGACTTACTTGAACCGTAGACTCCTCCAGTCCTCCCTCCAATCTACAAGCTTTTCTCGAACTCAGAAAGCTCTTCCACGTTCCAAAGAGCCAACCAAGTGTGTGGCCTCCAAAGATGCACACACCAAAGCCAAAACTCAACGGCAAGACTACGCCTTGAGTGCACATATATTTTTCCCTTGGTGCTAGCCTAGGCAAATACCTCAAAACTTTTAACTTGAAGTTCCTTTAGTCAATTAGACTTAAGAATCCTCAAAATCAGTGGCTTACTCTTTAAAATTTAGAGTTGCTCACTTATATAAACCCAAGATATGAAAGGTTTGGTGCAAAAATTTGTGAAGAATTCCTTGGGTTTATATAGTGCTCCAAAAACAACAAAATTAATTAAGAATCTGATGTGGGATAAAAGCTAATTTAATCTTAGCCATTGGATCTTAATTTAGTGGTTTAATGAGATTATAAAACTCTAATAAGAGTTTGGGCCGAATTGGAATTCAAAACAAATAACAATTTTTTTTTACTATTCACGTTGCTATTCACATGAATAGTAATTTTTTTATTCCAATTCCCAAAGTGCCCATATCGTCATTCACCAATCCCTAAGCCACTATGGAATCTCATAAATGATATGTTCAATAATTAAATACATTGAACCATTTATGAACAATTCCTACAGCAATCATATATGCTGTTATATTTGCACAGTGCACTGTTAACCATTGATTTCGACTTTGTTGTGTGTGACCTTTTGGGTTCCCCTCAAGTTGGACATGAAATGAATCGTGATAATTTAATCGAACATAAATTATCCTCCGATCAGATGGTTGTTCGATTTCAATGACCAAGGTTGACATCTAGCAACATGCCAAGGCCCCCAAATGAGAAGGAAAGTTATATATACCCATTATGTATGCGATTTACATATGATACGGTCCATCGTCTCACCGTATCCCCACCTATTGACCTAGGGTACAGAAAGTGTCTACCCATATAGTCAAAGGTGTGATGTGGATAGTGTCATGAATCGTGCTAACCTAAGAATCTCACATGATTCTTTCGCTGTGGCCACAGTCTCAAGCACTGATCACACATATCAACCCGCAAACTGGAATACTACTCTTATAAGAAAATATTTTCTGAGAGAGTGGTAATTCTCTGTTGTATCTTTACAAACTTCATATGTTTCAACAAATGACCCAATCATATCCTTATGACCGGATCTTTTGAACCGGGGAAGGAGAATGTCAAAGTTATTTGATCCACACATAAGATTGTAAAGACCTCAAGTCTAAGGGCTAGTCATATAATCGATACATGAAAGTTCTCACAGACACATGAGATAAACACTCCATATGAAAACTTTTGGTGGTCAGTTCGATGGACACGAGCAACTCATACATCCATGTGATACACCAAGCGGACGGATCTCCGCTAGTAGGCTATGAGATCGGCTACCCCACTTAAGGGCGGATCATATCATCATGCTAGTCTCTCCGCTTTGTGAACGCCCAGATTATTCACAAAACTATGACTAGGAATATTTAAGAGTAATGATTCTCATAAGGCTTGGAAGCCATCGTCTTATTACTCCAATGGCTTTATTACAGTGTTGATGATTCATATAAGTTATGTAAGACACGTATAATAAAGATTGCCATTTTATTAATTAATGAAAATATTACAAATACATATATATATATAGCCCATCCACAAGTTGGGTATATGGCATATCCCTAACAGCATAGGGCTGATTAGACATTCTAATCTTCTCATCTTCTGTTTGTGGACACATCTTCTTCGAAAGATGTAGGCCATGTCTTAATGATATATTTGATATCCTACAGTTACCAAAATTATATCGTTATAAGATCTTATCTATGTAAGTTGATTGGGATAACCCAATAAGCTTCTTTTCTCTATCTCTATAGAGTTTTATGCCTAAGACATAAGAAGTTTCACCCAAGTCCTTCATGGAGAAATTCTTATAGAGGTATCTTTGACACGTTGCATCACCCCAATATCATTCCCAATGATTAGGATGTCATAAACATAGAGAACTAAAAATACCACATACTCCCACTGACATTCTTATACACACAGGATTCATCCAAAATCTTGAGAAAACTAGACAATTTAATTATCTCGTCGAATCGAAGATTCCAACTTCGTGAAGTTTTTTTAAGTCTATAAATGGACTTCTTAAGCTTACATACCATGCCCGAGCTTTCGCTGGATACAAAACCTTCCGGCTGTTCCATATAGATTTCTTCGTCAAGAAATCTATTTAGAAAAGCCATTTTGACATCCATATGTCAAATCTCGTAATTATAGTAAGCGACATTAATAATAAAATCCTTATAGACTTTAGCATCGCTACTGGTGAAAAAGTTTCATCTAGTCGATACCAAGTCGCTGCGTGTAACCTTTAGAATCAAGTCGGGCCTTAAAGGTTTCAACTTTCCCGTCAGTCCCGCGCTTCCTCTTGTAAACCCATTTACAACCGATAGGAATAATTCCTTCAAGAAGATGAACTGAGTCCCAATCTTGATTCGGATGTATAGAGTCTAACTCTGATTTCATTGCCTCTTGCCACTTCACAGAGTCAATGTCCAACATCGTTTCTCTATAGGTAAAAGGGTTAGTCTATTAAACAAAGAGAAAATCAATACTCAATTATTGTATCAAATACAAGCATTTAGAAGGTCGAGATACCCTTTCGGACCTACGAAGTTTGGGTAATGAAGGTTCTTCATCTTCTTGAACTTCAGGTTCCTCCGTTGGTTCGTTGGTCTCAGTTGTACTTCATCAAGTTCAATATGTCTAGATTACCTCCTTCATTCAAAAATTCTACCTCTAGAAATTTTTCGAAGCTAGCTACAGACACATTTCGATGTTGTATCATAAAATAAATATCCTTTCGTATTTGAAGGATATTCAACAAACCTAAACTTTTTCCCTCGAGGTAAAAGCTTATTCTGCTGAGCCACCCTGACGTATGGAGGACAGCCCCAAACCTTAATATAATTAAGATTTGGTTTCCTACCGGTCCATATCTGATACAGAGTCATATGAACGAATTTGGAAGGAATATTATTCAAAAGATGTGTGGCAGTTAAAAGAGCATAGCCCCATAAATATGTAAAACTCAACATAGATCAGACTATATCCAATAATGTCTGATTTCTCATTTCTGACACTCCATTATGTTGTGGAGTACCAGGAGGAGTATATTGAGCGAGAATCCTAATCTCCTTTAAATAATCAGTGAACTCTCCACTCATAAATTCACCGCCTCGATCCGATCGAAGGTATTTAATATATTGACCAGTTTATTTTTCTACTTCGTTTCTGAATTCTTTGAACTTTTGAAAGGTTTTCAATTTATGTTTCATCAGATAAACATAACCGTGCAATGACACATCATCATTAAAGATAATGAAGTATGAAAAACCACTGTGAGCAGTCTGACTTATATGATCATATACATCAGAATGTACGAGTTCCAATAAGTGAGTGGCTTGGTGTCCAACACCATAAAATGAGGCTTTTGTCATTTTACCCCGAACACAAGATTCACAGGTTGGATAAGGTTCAATGGTGAGATCCAGAATCAAATCATTCCTAACCAACTAGGTTAGGCGTTTCACGCCTATATGACCTAACCTCATATGCCAAAGTTCAATATTATTTATATCAAATAATTTACGTTTATTAATTCTAATAATCAAGATATCTCGAGAAGTGTGCAAAATATAATGACCATGCTCATTTGGACAAACAAGTGTCTGAATATTATTTCTATCACATAAATACAAGGAACAATTCTTAATATTTACATGATATCCATCTGTATCTAATATAAAAAGTGATATAATATTTGCTACGTATCCCGGTACAACATACCAGTCATGCAGCAAAAGTCTCCCACTGGGTAAGGGAATCTCGCATAAGCCCACTGCAATCGCATCCAGAGAGTTACCACTCCCGAACTGCAACTACATCTCTCCAGATTTCAGCCGTCTACTTTCCTTCAGCACCTGCAACGATATGAAAATGTGAACAAGACAAGCAGAATCTAAAATCTAACTAGATGTGACAGCTTAACAAGCTAATGAGATATCAATAAGGGGAAAAATAAAAGTATCTGATGTCGATGCTCTTTCCCTTCTGATCTGAGTAAGGTAGTCAGGAAAGTTCCTCTTCAAGTACCTGACCTTCTGGCAGTGATGGCACTTATCTTTAGAAGCTCTCTTGGGCTTCGCTACCTTAGCCTACAGTGGAATATTGAAACCTTTCTTCTTATTTCCCTTCGTCTTCTTCCCCTTCGACTTGGAGTGGGAAGAAGCGAAAAATGAAATGGGTTTTGAAGGCGAGTCAGCACTCCCTTCTTTAAATCCTCCTCCACTGTGAGAATTATCCTATGCAACTCACGGTAAGTGTAATGAATCCCGTTCATGTTAAAGTACATAACAAACTGGCGATACGACGCCGAGAGTGAACCAAGAATGACACTCCATCCCAGAGTATCATTGAGAGGGAAATAACTTCGCCTCAATTGCTCGATCAAATCGATAAAATGAAGCACATGTGTGCTCACAGCCTGTCTCTCGTCAAGTTTAGAATGAAACAGTTCCATTGCTACTCTGTGAACTAAGACCTGTTCTTGGTTCATGAACGATTCACATAGTTGTGTCATCATGAGTTCAGAAGACAGAAAATTGAGAATATATGATTTAACCCTTAAACCATCATCTTTCTATTTCTGAAAAGTCTCAATCTCTTCTGGTGATGCATCTTCAGATATAGAAGGGGTAATGGACCTTCCAAAACATATCCTAGCTTCTCAGATCCGAGGACAATCCTTAAATCCATATCCTAGTCTGCAAAGTTCTTAGCCCCTTGAGCTTATTCGTATCAAACATATAAGCAAAGAGGTTATTCGAAGAAGTCGCCATCGCAAATCTATCACATAGATAGCGAATAAACAGTTATCAGACAAAAACAGTTTCATATAATAGCAAGTCTGATTCTGAACACATGATATGATTATCCCCTACAAAGATTAGACTAAATATTAAATTTAAGGGCATAATCATATCATGTGTTCAGAATCAGACTTGCTCTGATACCAATTTGTAGGGGATTTTAGGGGTAAACACAACGGAACGTGGAAAAATAAATTTTTCCGATTTCAATATTTTTTCTTGGGCAATTAAAATAAACTTATTTATTCTAATTACTCAATACTTAAAAACTGAATTTTTTACCAAAAAAATCAGATTTTCCCATATTTGCCATGAGACCCCAATAATTTGCATTTTGATAATTTTTGTCCTAATTTATCAAATATAAATTTAAGTGATTTCAAATCACTACCAAAATGATTTCTACATATCATATACATCAAAATACAACTCACAACACAAAACCAAATTTTTCTTGCAATTGCTGAATGGGTCTCCAACTTTAAACTTTTTGCATTTTGGTCCAAATTTGTTCAAAACAAGTTTAAATGATTTCCAATCAATACCAATGATTTGTCTATCTTGACACACACAGAATATCCTGAGGATCAGTCCACACCCAACGGACAGGTGTAGTTCTGACCTTAATAGGTTGGTGACGTGACTGTCATCAAAGTGTGAAGGATATCTTATATATCCACTGTGGTATCTCAAGTCAAAGAATCACTATGCTATTCAACCCGAGAAGATTATTATTGACATTGGTGTAGCATCCACTGAGAATCTTCGGTGAGTTGTTCAGTGTGTATCCGATATAAATACCTACATGTCTATACGAGTCTCCAAGACTCATGGTTCATTGAGAATCTACCATTGGAATCCAAAGTTCCAATATACGACATGTACCGATCTCAACGGGTTTACTTACTGACCAAGTAAAGTAAACCTTGACCAGGATCAGTTAAAGAAATGATACTGTTATGATACAACTCAATGTCAGTTGCGACACTTTTGCAACTGTATCATAACTAATCATTCTAAGGTTATTTACGTCTTTACCATATATAAAAAGATGTTATATAATAGAAACTGTTTATTTTGTTCATAATAAAATGTTTACATAAGTATTTACAGGGAAATACATAAGAAAATTGGCGCCCCGAGCACTAACCCCAACATCTAGATCAATTTACCACAACCTAAGCCTAAGAAGAGGAAAAAGAAAGCTTAGAGATTCTATTAGTGAGGAAAGAATTTGAATTAAGGTGAGAAATACTTGACCTAAAACTTGAAATTTTGAGAATTGAAGGTTTGAGGTTTGTAGTGTGTTGTTGATTGAAAATAATGTGATTATTGATGATTGTTGTGTTAAGAAGTTAGTGTTTGGGAAATTTTTAGTTATGTTACCCTAGTGGAAGTACTAAGTAAGGATAATACGTTTTGGTGGTGTTGGGATGTTAGGAACTTAGCATGATAGTAAATTTAGTGTTTAAAATTGCTTTTGGTTGTGTAAGAATTGAAGTTATGAGCTTGATCATTGAAGAGGTGAAGATTGGCCCTAGAAAAAGCCGAGCGTCACGACTCAATTAGGTTAGCCTCGCGATGCGTAACAAGGAAAAACCTCTATTTCAGTTCTGATTTTTGAGCGTCGCGATGCCAATAGGCTAGAGTCATGACGCAAATCAAACAAGAGCCTCTGTTTCGGTTTTGTTTTATGGAAGTTGTGACGCATGCCTCCTAGCTTCGTGACGTAGATGGAAGTTGCGACGCTTGACACCCAACGTCGTGATGCACAGTAAAAATTTATCTCTGCCTCAACCCAGCCTAGGTGGGCGTCGCAACACGCAAAGCTTGGCTTCGCGATGCGTGTCTATTTTTGCCCAAACTTATTTTAGCCATTCCTATTTTATTCTAAAGGCTTAGAGGGAACCATAGGGAACTCAAACCAATGTAGAGACATAAGTGCATGACATATATTAATGATAGTTTAACTGAATTAAGAAACCTAGTTTAATTTCGAATAATATTTTATAACTCATATTCTAATTAAGTTTATCAAATATAGATACTTGATAAGAGCCACGATCTCCCTCAACGACGTGTAGATAAGTTATTCAAACTTCAAACCTGTGAGTGGACTATTTTCTCAAATTGATTTTACTTATATGTTTTTGAATTGAAACTTACTTTTCCGCACATAGGGCGTTAGTCAAGTTTATTTCCTGTTGTTTTATGAATACGAATGCTTTGAGAAATGTTTTTAGAAAGTGATAATTTTTAAAGCATGATTTTGATGATTTTTGAAGGTTTGAGGGAAAAACCCACCTTAGTTGTAACTTGGTACGAATACTGGAATTGACGAATTTAGAACGTGTGCACACGTAGTTCAGTATTAGGGATTATTGATGCCTCTAGATCCTAGTTTAGGGCTAGGGGAACGGCGATACATAATGCCCCTAGACCCTAGTTTCAAGGCCAGTTAGTAGCATGGATCAACACTTATTGCTTTAGTTCAGTGACTTGGGGGACGGTGATACGTAACGCCCCAAAACAACTAGTTAGGCGTATGATGTGACGACGATACCTAACGCCCCTATGCGTCAAGTTTTTCGACAGCTTCCAAGAGATTTTAAACAGAAGATTTTTCCGAAACAAATTTCTCAAAGGTTAAAAGGAAAAGAATCAGTTTTCAAGCATATGATTCAAAAAATGATTTAAATTTAAGATGATTTTACTGAACCATACTAATTCAATTTTCTCTGATTTCGTAGTTCCACTCACTGAGTTCCATAGGACTCGCCCCCACTCTCCAGTTCTTTTGCAGGACCCATCCTTTGGTGAGCCACGCGCAACTGTTGTAGATATAATTCTGGAAAAAGAGTTATGCTGCAGACACTAGTTATGGGGTTCAACATACCAGATCTACATTAACAAAGAATGTAGTTTTATGTGATTTCATTTTGCTTTATGATAGATATATGATGATGATGTGTATATGACGAGTATTTTAAGTATATGTACATATTGTTATGATTATGCATTTGAGTTAGTTCTAAGATTGTGTGTGTGATTTTTCAAGTGATTATATAGTATCACGGTAAGAGTGAGTTTTCTTGTGCATACGTCTGTGGCTTAGGCGACAATGGGATCTATTGCCTGCTGGTAACATTCCCGGATTGATGATGTTATAATATCTCATATTTATCATTATAATAAAAAACACATCAATACCCGTAAAATCCTTTTTAACCGGAAACTTACATATTCTATCGGATCGATCCACCCGTTCATTTTTCACTCGGATTCTACCAAATACATATATTCAATATACCTATACCAAAAAACTTCAATTTATATCAATACGCTACTCTACGAAGCTACTAGATACATCCGAATATTTAATGCAAAACTTGAAATTAGCGACTTTTTACGGGTGGTCTTATCGAGGTTTCAAAGGCATATACGAACTCCAAACGATCCCACGAACGTGTTGGAATCGATGAAATTCCGATCGGAACTACTGTTCACTCATGGGCTACTATTCATTGAATCTTTCTCTCTCATTTCACGTGCAACCGTGCACGAAACGGAAAGTTTGTCACCGCCACCTTGTAGTACACTCCAAGAGCTTCGATTTGAAGGGTGGTTCGGGCCGTGAAATGAAGTGACGAGCTAGGATCAGTATACCCATTCACACACGTTTCCCCGTCTATTTCTCACCATTTTCGGTGTCACTACCGGCCACTATTGGACGCAGGGTAGTTGGATGCTTCCTCCGGTGCCGTCGCGGCGGCCGGCAGTGGCCGGTTGGCCGGCGGATGCGACCAGGCTGTCGTTGTTTCAATTGTGGAGACGAGGGGTCATTTTGAGGAGATTGTGGAATTATGACATTTTCATAATTTCTGGAAACTATGGGGTATTTATAGAAAAGTTTCTAAAAATTACATTCTGACCCCTGCGAAATTGTAGTTAGGTCCATATCGTGGGATTTTCACGGAAATTTATATTTTTAAAGCCATTCTGATTCAAATTTAGAAACGTGTTCAACATGACAGTTATTCATTTCGGAATAACGAGTCTAATGGGTCAAGAATCAGCTCAATCGGAGTTCATTTGTATTTTTTTATAGTCGAAATAAAAAAATTTTATGCGTATAATGATATTCATAGAAATAACGTAACCGGTCCTCGAAACCATACATTTTCCAACTTGACAAAGCTTCACTTTAAAATGTTCCAATCTATTTTACAGCACATAAACTCATATTTTCGAATATCATTCAGTTCTAAATCATTAACTTTAATTCGAAAGTCTTTTAGAATTATTCCGAAAAATATTCGGGATATTACATTCTCATATCATTATAAAAAACTTTTCTCGAAATTTCCCCATCCTTATGTCTAATCATTTCGGAACCAAACGCACGTACATTGCAATATTATCCGTATTCGGGAATCCTCTCAATTTACACATTTTCAAAAGCCACGTATTTCATACATCATTACAACTCATGATTTTTCAAAACAAAACACATCGAATGAAACATTTCATACCAGAATCAAATTAAAATTGTCGTTTCAATTCACATTCATTCATAGGAACACGCTCAAACCATTTAAAGTAAATTCATCATAGAAGTAGAAAACCGAACACGAATTACATACAGTCAATCACATGCATCATCAGAAACGAGGAACATAACACATGTTCTTTACAGGCAATCAAATACAGTATCAAAACAAAAACTTAATACGAATTTCATACTATCAATTTCGTCCATAATCTGAAACGGAACCCATTCATTTCACATCATATCATTTCATTGTTGGGGTCAGGCGCAGCGGAAGAGCGCGGTTCTGGCGAAATCGTAACTTTAAAATTTTTAAACTTACCGAATACATTATTCAATATTCCATATGAATAGTTCATTCATATTTCACATAAATATATTTATTTGATATCAAATAACGATATAAATAATTTAGAAATACTAAGAAACTTTTACGAAAAATGTTTTTCCCGAAAATAACATAAAACACCGACCAACCAATACACATGGGGCTGCCTAGGTTAGCCCCAATAGTACTTGGGCGGTTCATTGGTTGCCCGAACGGTGACTAATTCACTGTTTGGACAGCCATCACCCGATAAACCCGAAACTCTCCCAGTAACGTCGTTTTCGTATTTTCAATCCGAAATAATTTCCAACAATTATTCTAATGCCCAATACTCATCTAATACATTTAAATAATATTTTTCATAAAAAAATTTCCAGAATTTTCAGGTCTGATCTAGACGCAAAAATCATCATTTTTCATGCTTTAAATCCAATTTTCTCAACATTAATCATATTAATATTTACATTAATCAAAGCCACTACCAATGAAGAACTCAAGAATAATTTTAGGAGTTACAAGAGTGGTCATAACACTCTAGAATAGCAACAAGTCATCAAATGAAAAAATTGAACTAATATTACATTAATATTACTCAATCTAACTTCACACATGTATCTAGCCTCCAAATCCATCCTCCAAATCAAAAAGCCCCAAAATTTAAGAAATGAAGAAACCCTAGAATAATTCTAGATACTCACGAATAAGAAAAAAACTTTCTAAGCTTAAGAATATTGAAGTTTACCTCAAAATCTCCTGATTTCCTTAAGCTTTCTTCTTCATTTCATCACTTTCTCTCAAGTTTCTTCAAGAAAAATTTTGGGAGCTTTTCCATGGAGTTTGTTTCGACCAAGGGAAGCTTATGAAAGAGAGAATAAAATTTTTCACTTTATATACTATGGGTAACCTAACTTAGAGGCAATTTGGTCATTTTAAAATTTATTTAATCTAATTAAATAGCAAGCTTTAAGTTATCAAACTCATTTTGAGTACTCCAAGCTTAAAAGTCATGCCACTTGTTACCATAAAATAATTAACATATGTAATAACAATTATTACAAATGAATATTATTTAATCTAATTAAACATTAAGTTTAAAGTAGACAAAATCAAATTGAATACTTCAACCTTAAAGTTTAATATTATTAGTAACCAATAATAATTAAAAATATTACATAACAATTATGTAATATAGCTATTATTTAATTACCTAAATATTTAACATTTAAATATCTAAATAATTAATTAATATAATTATTATTATATATGTATTTTTATTTACACTAAATAAGAAAATACATATATTAATGACATGTGTCAAAATCTCATTTGATAAATAATTAATATATATCAAATCAAATTTTCTTTTAAATACAAATACATATTAATCATTATTTGAGCAAAATCCCCTAATGCATGTATTTTCGTTTAACCATTTAACTGATTCGAATTAAATCATTTAATCCGATAAAATATTATGAATAAGCTGTATTATTCATAGCATGTTGCTCAAGTGCTCAACGAGTACACTTCATATTATGAGACTCTCTAAGTTTAGGTCTATCCGGCACAGAATCAAATTTCGTGTCCATAATTCACCTACTCGTAAATTATGACGACCACGGATAATCTCGCTAAACTATGCAAGTCGAGATCATTGCATACATATAATCCTTCAGTCACAGGAAATCCAAATTATACCAGGGATATAGATAGGAACGTCAAATCCCTAAGGTATAATATAGTCGACTTTCACGATCTCTAAATAACACTCGGAACTCGTTTTCGAAGTATACCATGGCCATGGATTTTCTAGATCGCAAACATGTACAAGATACCTATGCGATGTACACTGGACTAAAAGATTCTATCTGATACTCACAGGATATCATGAGCATGGGTCTAAACCCAAAGAGCAGATGGAGGTCTGATCCAAATAGATCGGTGACGTGACTTCAATCAAAGTGTGGAAGATGTCTCATATAGCCACATTGGTATCTCAAGTCGAATGACCATTATGCTACTCGACTCGAAAAGATTCATATTGACATCGTGTACCATCTATTAGGAAATCTTCGGTGAGCTATTCAGTATTTATCAAATAAACACATACCTGTCTAGACGAGTCTCCCGAGACTCATGGTTCATTAGGATAATGTTGGGGTAAGCGCAGCAGAAGGCGTGGTGGAAGGGCGAAAAAGGTTATTAAACATTTTAAAATTTTTCGAGGGAATTAATTAATATAAAATGTTTTAATTCACCCAAATAAGTTTAAATATATTATATATTAATAATTAATAACATAATATATTTCGAAAAATGACGAATTATTTTATGAAAATATTTTTCGAAAGATACTACGCGTAACGGGCAAACGGTCAAACCGATTGACCAATCGCCGAGTCAGGTCAAATCGATCACTTGGGCAGTGATCGATCAGTTTGCTGGTTTCATGGTCGTGATGCGGCGAGCCAGTTTCGACGTGAATTTCACCATTTTCTCGCGTTTTCACCTCGGAACAATTTCCGGAATTTATCCACCACCCAATACACATCCAAAATCATCCAAATAATATATTTTTACATGAAAAATATTCGGATTTAAGACTTAATTTCAGATCTGATCCAAAAATTAATTTCTCCAATTTTCATGTACAAATTCAATTTATTCACAAATTAATCCAATTAATTTTACACCAAAATTAATCACCACAATACAAATCCTCAAGAACAATTCTAGACAATATTAGAGTTGTAACATCACTCTAGAATGGTAATGTTTAATTTTGAGACTAATTCCCTAATTAATCTACAACACATGCTTAATAAAGAAAACTATTAAGGTTTACTAAACAATCAACACCAAATTTTGATTCATCTACATATCCAAGATACATATAATTTTAAGACATGCAAAATACATATCCAATACATATTTTCTTGCTCAAGAATTAAAAATCTAAGAAATTAGAAATTGGAAACTTTTAATTACCTTAATCCAAGCTTCCAATTTTTCAATTTGTTTTCCTTTGATGTTGATCAATTTATTTTGAACCCTTTTTCTTTATTGTTCTCAACATATGAGAAGTGGTTAAAACTTGTAAAATGAAACAAAAACCCTCATGGCCGAAAATTGTAATAATTTTACAACAAAAAATACAAATTTTTGTGGCCAAAATTTTGACACAATTTGATCTTATCCAAATTCAATTAATTATTTTGATATTTTTTAATTAAAAACATGTATCAAAAACACATGATTTAGCAAATCAAAATTTACAAAATAATAAGAATATTCCAAAATAATATTCTTATCTAAAATAAATTAATTAACAATTAATTAATTTATTTATTTTTAATTAAAAAAAGACAAAATAAATATATGGAAAAATATCCAAGAATATTCTTCCATTTTATCATTATTAATAATTAATTATTAATTAATTAATTAATAATAATAATAAAACAAGTGTCAAAATCCAATTGGTTAATAATGTGTATCTAATCTAAATTATATATCGCATACAAATACACATTATTAATACACATGTGTAAATTATGAATAATCCGAATTATCCATAATTAATTGCCCAAGTGCTCAACGAGTACACTTTATATTGTGAGACTCTCTAGGTTCAAGTTTATCTGTCACGGAAACCATTTCCATGTTCGTAATTTGTCCACTCACAAATTACGACGACCACATATAATCAAGTTGAACCATCCAAGTCGAAGTCATTGCATATATATAATCCATCTGTCATAGGTTATTCGAATTATTTTGGAGATATAGATAAAATGTCAAATCTTCGCTATGAACAATTCATGTGTCGCGACATAATTATGATTCTTTAATAAATATTCAGAACTCATTTCCGAATCATACGTCGGCCAAGGATATCAAATAATCACAAATTGGACACCTAAATACCATACACGGGACTGACAGATCCTATCTGGATACATCACAGGATATCGTGAGTATCAGTCTATACCCGATTAACAAACGGAGGTCTGATCTTAAAAGATCGTTGACGTGACTGCCATCAAAGTATGGAAGATATCTCACATATCCACAGTGGTATCTGAATTCAAATGAGCTAATATGTTGTTCGACTCGTAAAGATTCCTATTGATGTTGGTGTACCATCTATCAGGAATCTTCGAATGAGGCGTTCGGTATTTATCCAATAAATACCTACATGTCTATATGAGTCTCCCAAGACTCATGGTTTACTGAGAAAAACCATTAGAATAATTCTAATATATGACACGTACCAGTCTCACGGGTTTACTAACCGACCAGATATGTAAACATTTACTAGGAACAATTTTAAGAATGAATTGTATTGTGATATTTCTCAGTAACAATTGTGGTGCTTTTGCAATTATGTCACAACTATTCATTTTAAGGTCTTTTACGTCTTTATCATATAATAGAATATATTGATGAAAATTACTCAATTTTATTCATAAGAAAATTTAAATGTATATCATATTTACAATAAATACAATAAAATTTCGCGCACCGAGTACCAACTCCAACATTTTCTCCTACTTACTCTAGTGCCAAATTTGATGGTATCTAATACCTATCGCCTCTACATGTCGATCATATAGTCTCGGAGGCAAGGCCTTCATAAGCAGGTATGCTATATTATCCTCTCCAGATATCTTGCATATGGCAACATCTCCTCGAGCGATGATCTCACGAATAATGTGGTACTTTCATTTCACATGTTTTGATTTCCTATGCGCTCTCATTTTTTTACCTGTGCAATGGCACCACTGTTATCACAAAACAACGGGATCAAATCCTCGATGCTCGAGACAACTCCCAATTCAGTGATAAATTTTCTAATCCATATAGCTTTTGCAGCATCTACTACCGTAATATATTCTGCCTCAGTAGTGGAATCAGCCATTGATCCTTATTTGAAACATTTCCAACTGACTGCAGCATTATTAAGAGTAAATAAAAAACCTGAGGTAGAAGTCAGAATCTGTATATCCTCTTATCTGTAAATCACATTCTCCATAAATAAGAAACTTATCCTTAGTACCTTTTAGATACTTTAGGATATGTTTAATGGCCATCCAATGGTCATTACTTGGATTTGACCGATATCTGCTAGTAACGCTTACTGCTTGGCTAATATCAGGTCTCGTACATAATATAGCATACATGATGCTTCCTAAGAATGATGCATAAGGTTGACTAGACATTCTAGCCTTTTCATCTTCCGTTTGAGGACACATCTTTTTCGAAAGATGAATGCCATGTCGAAAAGGTATATTAGTAATTTTAAAATTGCTAAAGTTGTACCTTTGTCGGATCTTATCTGAGTACGAAGATTGAGATAACCCAATCAGCTTCATTTCTCTACCTCTATAGAGTTTTATACCAAGTATATAGGAAGCTTCGCCCAAGTCTTTCATGGAGAAGTTTTTACATATATATGCTTTAACACCCTGTATCGTTCCAAGATCATTTCCAATGATCAGGATGTCGTCAACGTAAAGCACCAAGAACACTATCATACTCCCACTAACCTTCTTATAAACACAAGGTTCTTCTTCATTTTTGAGAAAATCAGACAATCTGATTACCTCATCAAAACGAAGATTCCAACTCCGCGAAGTTTGTTTTAGTCCATAAATAGACTTCTTTAGCTTACATACCATGCCAGAATTTTGGCTAGAGACGAAACCCTCCGGTTGTTCCATATAGATTTCTTCATCAAGAAATCCATTAAGAAAAGCTGTTTTGACATCCATTTTCCAAATATCATAACCATTGTAAGCAGCGACAACCAATAAAATCCTAATAGACTTTCGCATCGCTACTGGTGAAATGGTCTCGTCATAGTCCACACATGGCCTTTGAGTATAACCTTTAGCAACCAGTCGAGCTCTGAAGGTTTCAAGTTTCAACCTTCCCATCAGACCCGCACTTCCTCTTGTAAACCCACTTACAACATACGAGAACAATCCTATCAGAAAATGGAACAAAGTCGCATACTCGATTCTGATGCATAGAGTCTATTTCAGAATTCATGGTTCTTTCCATTTAATGGAATCAATGTCTAACATTTCTTCTTTGTAGGTATACGGATCAGTCTCTTCAACGAGGATCACATCGAGACTCTTATCTTGTATCAAATACAAGCGTTCAAGAGGTCTCGATATCATAGTAGACCTACGGAGCAAGGAATTAGAAGCTTCTACTTCTTTTAGAACCTGTGATTCCTCTATCAGTCTGTCTTTTATAGGTTGGACTTCGTCAAGCTCAACCTTCCTATGATTACCACCTTTTGCCAAAAATTCTTCCTCAAGAAATTTGGCAAAACGAGCTACAAACACATTTCAATGCTCGGGTTCATAGAATTGATATCCTTTGGAATTAGAAAGATATCCAACAAACCTAACTTTTCATCCTCAACGAAAAATTTTATCCTGCTGCATTACCTTGACGTATGTAGGACAGCTCCAAACCCTAACATAATTAAGGTTCGGTTTCCTACCAACCAATAACTTATGTAGGACTAGTAGGAACAGCTTTAGAAGGAACCCTATTCAGCAGATGTGCAGCAGTAAGAAGAGCATACCCCCATAAAAAGTAAGCTAGATCTGTAAAACTCAACATTGATCGAACCATATCCACTAAAGTCTGATTTCTCATTTCAGATACTCCATTGTGCTGTGGTGTACCCAAAGGAGTATATTGAGCGAGAATCCCATTCTTTTTAAGATACTCGGTAAACTCACTACTCATATATTCACCGCATCGATCTGATCGAAAGGATTTAATGAATTTACCAGTTTATTTTTCTACTTCGTTTCGAAATTCTTTGAACCTTTCAAAGGTTTCCGATTTATGTTTCGTCAAGTAAACATAACCATACCGTGATAAATCATCGATAAATGTTACGAAGTAAGAAAAATAACTATGAGCATTGCAACTTATAGGACCACATACATCACTATGTACGAGCTCCAACAAGTCAGTGGCCCGATGTCCAACACAAGTAAACGGGCCTTTAGTTATTTTACCATGAATACAAGATTTACAAGTTCGAAAAGATTGTATGGTTAGATTCTCAATCAAATCATTCTTAACGAACTGGGTTAGGCGTCGTACACCTATATGACCTAACCATATATGCCACAATTCAGTATCAGTTATTTCAAATCTTTTACATTTATTATCCCCAATTTCATAAACATCTCTAATGACATGCAAAATATAATGACCTTGCAAATTGAACATTTATGTAACAAAACATCATTCATATCATATATATACATAGAACGATTCTTAATATGTACATGATATCATTTTGTATCTGATACAAACAGAGATATAATATTAGCTACACAACCAGACACAAAAACACAATATGTCAAAATGATGCTGCCTCTACATAGACGAATCTCGTATTCGCCAACGGTTGCTGCAGATAAAGAATCTTCATTCCCAAAACGCAGCTGCATCTCGCCTGGATTCAACATTCTACTGACCTTCAGTCCCTGCAACGAATTGTAGATGTGAGTATGACTAGCAGAATCTAAAACCCATACAGAACCAATGGCTTTACAAGCCAAAGAGATATCAATGATAGGGAAAATAAACATACCTGATGCGGAGGGTCTCTCTCGTCTGACGGAAGCTATATAGTCTGGACAATTACGTCTCCAATTTCCAAGCTATATAGTCAGATTAGGAGACATAACACATAGAATGAGTGATCTGAATCTTAGATCATTATTCTTCTATTACTGAAATGTCTCACTCTCTTTAGGTGTCGACTCCGAAGTAATATCCAACGGTACTGGACTATTCAGCATATAACCCAACTTCTCTAATCTCAAGACAATCTTAAGATCCAATTCTCATTCACTAAAGTTCTCAGGACCAGTCAATTTATTCGCGTCCAAGACACTAGGAAGTAGACCTCATAAATATATTTGAACTCACAGCTTCGGCACATTGTGCCCAAATATATTTGAAAGTACATAACAATTTTCAATCACATCGAATGTGATTCCTTAAAATAGGTCCTGAATGTTGGACAGTTATGACCAATAGCATCACTATTTCTAAAAGACATGATGTTTTTGTACAAATTAACTATGTGGCAAAGGAAATTGTTCTTTTATCATTTTGTAATTGGATTACTTGGATATATAAATGATAAAAGTCCATATGATTAGTACCGGATTAATAAGATATGAGACAATATTAATCCATGAAAGGTTTAATCATTAAATATCCCTAGTCGTAGTATTATCGAGATTGGACATCGATAATGCGGAATAGGCTAGTATTACACTTGTGCTCGTTATGGAAGCTTAACGACATAGTTCCCATATATTTAAGTATTGGATACTTATGCAAGTGTGATAGGAGGTTCTGTTAGCCGTTGAACCGGGAACAGCTTCGCTTTGGATAGACCCCTCAGAGTCACATTGGTAGTATGACTATGTGTCTATGGGAATCCGAATCAGGGTAGGTGTATGTGGTTTTAACCTGAGACTTGCATAGCTAATACTTGCGACAATCAGTACACTTTGGTTTTGGTGGTCCGGAGCTTTAACAGGTTCTGTGTGTTGGGGTTGGTGCTCAGAGCGCCAATTCCGGTTGTATTTCTTTTGAATACTTCTAAAAAACATTATTATTATGAATCATATATGCAGTTTCTATAATATAATGTATCTTTTATATGGTAAAGACGTAATGACCTTAGAATGATTAGTCATGGTACTGTTGCCAAAGCGTTGCAACTGACATTGAGTAGTATCATGACGTTGTCATTCTCAGACTGTTCCTGGTCAAGGTTTACACTACTTGGTCAGTATAGTAAACCCGTTGAGACCGGTACATGTCGTATACTGGAATATATGATTCCAATGGTTTCTCAATGAACCATTAGTCTTGGAGACTTGATGAGTGGTAAATCTATCACTATTTCCCACTCATTTAACCTAATAATTTGTATAGTTTCTTTATTTTTTTGAATATTTTGATGTGTTTTGTGTTATTTTGTAGATAAATAAAGTTTCAGGACATTCTGGAGGTGATTTGGGCCAAAACAGTGAAAATTAGACGAAAAGGGCATTTTGGTAAATTCCCGCGTCGCGACGCCAAGACCTTCAGCGTCGCGACGCCTAAAATGTGCCGAACAGTGCTAACGTGCGCCGGGTCCACAAATCAGAATCTGAGAAAAGTTTGACTTTGCTAACGTGTGCCGTGCCACGTGTCACCATCATAGCCGATCTGCTAACATGCGCCGTGCCACGTGTCGCAATCCTACGGTGCCGACAGTCATCATCGCCACGTGTGCCACGTGTCACTCCACGTCATTGCCACATCATCAGCCACATCACCAGGTTGACCAAGTCAAACTGCCACCTCATCGCCACGTCATCATCAGCCAATCAGGAAGTGCCACGTGTCGCAATCCTACGGTGCCGACAGTCTCTTTACCATGTGTCGCCACGTCACCGCCACGTCAGCATCTATTATTGAGTATCTAATCCTTATCTGACACGTGGCGGATAAGAATCTCATCGACCAATCAGAAGCTGCCACGTGTCACAATAATTGAAGCCCAACCACCTCGCCACGTGTCATCTTATCAGCTTATCCAGAATCTGCAAAAGTGAACCAGAGCGTGCCACGTCGACAAAAGCTGGCGTAGCGACGCTAGAGGCCTTGGCGTCGCGACGCTGGAAGCTTACCCGCGCCTATAAATTGAGCTCGAGATTTCAGAATTCATTGCACCACTCTCTCTCTTATATTCTATCTAAAGAGAGAGTTTCTCTCTCTACTTTCTTTTAATTTTTAGTTTTTTTTAGTTTTGTAATTAATTTTAATTATGTTTTGTAATAATAGTAATTTAATTTTTACTTTTTATTTTTTACAGTTTTTACTATTTACCATGAGGAGGTAACTTCCTCAGCTAAGGTGAAAGGTAATTCTTTTACTGTTACTATTTAGATTAATCTCCCTTAAAAATAATTTATTCACTATTTAAAATATTGACTTAAAAAGGATACCGCCAGATTGGTCGGTTGGTAATTCATTTTAATCTAGTTTAAACCTGACTAATAAAGGATACCGCCAGATTGGTCGGTTGGTAATTTAATTTTGGTTCCGCCTTTATGGCTGGTTGGACTTAATTTGACTTAATCAGGTTACCGCCTTTATCGCTGGTTGGAAAAAGAATCACAAGTTTTTATATTATTTTATGGGAGATATCTAAATTAGTAGTAGTAACTGTAATTCCTTATACCTTAGCATTTTATTTTATTGTAATTTACTTTTCAGTATTTACTTTACCGCATTTTTACTTTATGTCTTTTATTTTCAATTTTTTACTAGCCCTAGTTATGTGTTGTAACTAAATTAGTTATCTGAGGTTGTGATGACTTTAATATCACCGTTTTATAAGGGGTTAGATTATAGCTTGGGTAATATAAAGATTTATTTATTTAGTCTTAATCTTAATGCTTTTTCATTAACTGGCCATTAATAAAATTGATCTGGTAAAGCTAAAATGAACTAGACATAGGGATTTTAGGTTTCAGCCTTAGACTCAATAGCCCACGATCTTCCTTGAGGATAGATAACCCTTTAATAGATTTCCTTACAGGATAGGAATATACCTGTCGGGTGGGGTAGCCATAATTGGAACTTAAACTTAATGAATCCAGATAATTTGGTTGACATAGACATATGGTTCAATTGGGTTAAACTGGGTATTTGTGTCTGACCATCGTCATAGGCTTACACATAATTTAGTGTTCCAGGTTAATAAATCAATATATTACCCAACTTTAAGATAACCACTTCATCTTTAAAATGATATTGGAAGAAATCACAACCCTAGATAGTTTTTAATATTGAATTTTCTTAAAACCTACTTTCAACAATTTTATTTACTTGTTTTTAAATTTAGAATCGTCACCATTTCAAATCAATCAAACAACCTGTTAGATACTTGTAATCATTTGACCTCATAAAATTAATAGATTAGATATTAAGTCCTCGTGGGATCGATATTTTTATACTACTTAAACGATACGTGCGCTTGCGTTATACGTGTGTGTTTATGCCGGTCAAGTTTTTGGCGCCGTTGCCGGGGACTTATTTATCTTTTACTATTAGTTTAGGGGTTAGTTACGTTACTTGTATCTAATTTCTTTTTACTTATTGTTTTTGTTTTCTTGTGTTTCAGGTTCTCAGAAACTTCATGAGACGAACTAGAAGCTTTGAACTCCGACCGCTTGTCCCGGAAATTGAAAGAACCCTCAAACAGTTGAGAAAGGAAAGGCGAGAAGGCCAAAAAGCTTTAGTCAACATGGAACCTGAACCTTTGAACGTTGCACCACCAATTCCCATTCGAGACAGAACCATTCCGGTGATTGACAAACTCATTTCCTGTATTGTACTTCCTCCCTTACCAGCAAATGCGTGTGACATCAAAATATGCATTCAAATGATTCAGCAGTCAGTTCAATTCGGGGGGAATGCAACTGAAGATCCTAATGCCCACATCAGTAACTTCCTGGAATTTTGCGGCACTTTTAACTACAACAGAGCATCAGAAGAAGCAATGAGACTGCGAGTTTTTCCATATTCCCTGAAAGACAGAGCTAAAGCTTGGTTACATTCACTACCAGCAGGTTCCATAACAACTTGGAACACTTTAGCCACCAAATTTCTTGCAAAGTACTTTCCACCAGCCAGAACCGGAAAGCTGAGGAATGACATCACATCCTTTGTACAACAAGATTCAGAATCCCTCTGCGAAGCTTGGGAAAGGTATAAAGATTTACTCCGGAAATGTCCTCACCATGAGATTCCAAAATGGCTTCAAGTCCAAACATTTTATAATGGACTTTCTGGAATAATGAGAACCACAATCGATGCTGCTGCTAGAGGAGCCTTGATGGCAAAAGGAGAAGATCAAGCATGGGATCTAATCGAAGAAATGGCCAACAATAATTCTTTATGGCCAACAGAAATGAGCATGATCCAAAGAATTGCAGGAATTTATGAAAGTGGAGCCAATACAGCAGTCAACGCCAAGCTGGATCAGATATGCAAATTCATGGAGACTCTTACCACTGGATCCACAAGTTCACCATATGGAGGAGCACCAGAGTCAAACCAACTTGAAGAAACGGTGAATTATGTCAGCAATTTCAACAGACAAGGGAACAATCCATATTCCAACACCTACAACCCAGGGTGGAGGAATCATCCCAATTTATCGTGGAGCAACAATTCAGGCCAACAGCAGAACTATCCACCACCTGAATTCTAGCAACAAAATCCAGGAGCAGGCAAATGAACCAGGAATAACAGAAGTGTTGACCCACTTGAAAAAGATAGAAGCAAAACACGATTCTCAAGCAGCAAGATATGATGCTATGTTTCAATCCCAAGCAGCATTAATTCAAAGTCAATCTGCTTCTATTACAGCACTAGAGAATCAAATCGGACAACTGGCAAATGCTCAGAGTTACAGACCGCCATGTACCCTTCCTAGCAACACAGAGCCAAATCCAAGGAACATGGGGAAGGAGCAATGTCATGCCATCTTGTTAAAAAGCGGTACTGAAATCAACAAAGATGTTGGAGCCAAAACAACTGCTGAGGAAGTTCCAAAAGAAACAAAGCAACAGATGGAGGAAAAAGAAGTAAAGGAAAAAGAACAGATCACTCCACCTCCACCTTTTCCTCAACGTCTTCAGAAGAACAAATTGGACAAGCAATTTTCTCGGTTCCTGGAGATCTTCAAAAAGCTGCATATCAACATTTCATTTGCAGAAGCGTTGGAACAAATGCCCACCTATGCCAAATTCATGAAAGATATTCTTTCACGAAAACAGAGATTGGGAGATTACGAAACAGTAGCATTATCAGAAGAATGCAGCGCTCATCTTCAGAGGAAACTTCCCCCGAAGTTGAAAGATCCTGGCAGTTTCACTGTTCCTTGCGTCATAGGAGAACATAACTTTGGTAAGGCTTTGTGTGATTTAGGTGCGAGTGGTAACTTGATGCCTTTTTCTATTTTCAGGAAATTACAGATTGGAGAAACAATGCCAACTTCAGTCTCACTGCAACTTGCTGATAGAACGCTCGTATTTCCGAGGTGTAGTTGAAGATGTGCTGGTCAAGGTTGACAAATTCATTTTCCCAGCAGATTTTATTGTCCTTGATATGGAGGAAGACGCAGACGTGCCAATCATCCTTAGGAGACCATTCTTGGCTACAGGTCGAACCATTATTGATGTACAAAAAGGAGAATTAACCATGAGGGTACATGACCAAGAAGTAACATTCAATGTTTTCAAGGCCATGAATTTCCCAGATGATGAAAAGAATAAGGAATGTTTCAAACTTGATGTGATACACAGTACCATTCAGAACTCCAATGCAAAGCAAAGTTCTACTGACAAACTTAAAACATGTCAATTGCCTGTGGAGCCTAAAGATAAAGCGTCTTTTGTACTGAATGAGCCAATTCTTGTACTATAAGCAGCAGAAGAGAAAAAGTTCCACCAGCTCAACGAATTGGAGGAATTTCACAATCAGCCTTTTGAGGATGCCAAATTGTACAAAGAAAAGGGCAAGAAAAGACAAGATTAGAAGTTAGTGCGCATACAACTGGAACCAGGGCAGAAGGTACTGTTAAACAAATCAAGGGTGAAATTCTTCCCATGGAAGCCAAAATCACGGTGGTCAGGTCCATTTGTGATCACCAAAGTTTTACCAGATAGAGTCGTTGAGATACATGATCCTGACTCCAACAAAAATTTCAAGGTTAAAAACAAGTGTGTCAAGCACTACTGGGGAGAATCATTTGAGCGACAAAAATAAAGTGTTACACTTTCAGATCCAGCTTAACGTTCGAGAAGTCAAGTCTGGTTGACGACTTTAAAATTAGCGCTCGCAGGGAGGCAACCCATGCAATTTTTGTATATATTGTGATCTGGTGTGTTTTATTTTTGTGTGTTTAATTTTTGCAGGTTTTAGTCATTTCACGATGGAAGAAGCTCTCGCAAATCTTCACAAGCAATTTCCTTCTCTCCCTCAAAAATCTCTGATGAAAGTTTACAAAGCTCGCTTAGAACGGATGAGACTACTGATTATCAAAGGTATTCCTACTGACATTCGTTGGGTAATTGAAGCACGAGTCCGATTGGCAGGTGAGTCTTCTGACTCTTTTATTTCACATCTGCCTGGCTTAGGAAAGAGCACATATGCTAAAAAGAGAAGAGCCAAAAGAATGTGTGTTTGTTATAAATGTGCTCGCATATTTTGTAATACTCGTTGTCGTTCTTTAAGAATGGTGTCCGATAACCGCGAAGATAAGATTAATTTCATTAGGGATGGCTTGAGTAAGGAGTCTTTGGATGACATATCTAAAACTCTTGAGACGCATCCCAGTGGATGTGTGTATCATGAAATTCGCATGTTATATGCACAATTCCAAAAGGAAAGACAACTGTTAAGTCTCGGGAATCTGACTCAAAAAGACCCTGTTTGCCAATTTATAAGAAAATTGGATGGGAAGCTTGTCCCTGACGCATAGACGTCAATCAAGCCGTTACTTTTCTTGTAAATATTATATCTCTTTTTCTTTTCTTAATAGTTGTGATTTGTTTTGTGTTTTCTTTTAATTTTCTCCGACATGATCCAGACATTTTTGACTATCGCGATATTATTTCGCTACTAATCGTCCTCTGGAAGATACCTGTGCTATTTTTACTCACCCTTTTCAGGTACTATAAATTCAGTTCGTCATTGCACTTTTGAAGGCATCCAGAGTTGAGAAAGAAATACATATAAAAATGGAAGCCACTTCAAGAAGACGAGCTGAAAACATCTGTGTGTTTTGCGGTAGTAGTGTTGGAACTAAGTCACAATACATAGAAGCAGCACAGGAATTGGGTCGAGTCTTAGCTGCAAGGAATATGCACTTAATATATGGCGGAGGCAATCTCGGACTTATGGGGATCGTTTCAAACGCTGCACAGGAGGGAGGCAGTCATGTTTTGGGAATCATCCCAAAACCCTTGGCAGAGGCAAATCTTATTGGATCATCACACGGAGAGGAACTGATAGTGCCAGGTATGTCTGAACGACTGGTAGAAATGATTAACCGTGCTGATGCTTTTATCGCTTTGCCATGTGGCTTGGGTACATTGGAGGAAATATTTATAGTATTATCTTGTGCGAACCTGAACATACACCAGAAACCAATTGGACTGCTCAACATTGATGGATTTTATGATTTTCTTTGTGTGTTTCTTGATGATGCCCGGAGAAATGGGTTCGTGTCAAAACCATCAAAAGAACTCCTCTTTACTGCCAGAACTGCTCCGGATCTAATAGACCAACTCATAGCCTATGAACCACGAGTTGACCCTATTCTTTCAAAGATAAATTGGTTTGAGGACGATCGTGGTAAGAGGCGTCGTGTTAATCTGGATCTTAACCTTTAATTTTTTGTAGAATTTCAGTTAACCAGGTACTATCTTCTAAACTCTTCTTCTACTGTTTAAGACATTGGGGACAATGTCTCATTTAGGTTTGGGGGAGGGAATTAGTTGATTAGTATCTTGTTTTTAGTTTGTATGTTGTTTTTATTTTTAGTCCAAATTTTTTTCGAAAAATACAAAAAATTGGAAAATTTTAAAAATTACAAAAATATTTTGTGTTTTTGTGTTTTTATTTTGACTAAAAAGGTGAAATTGGTAAGAGATAGCTGAGTAAGGAGTTTCCACTCCTGAGACGTATCTCAAACCTATTTCGAAACAAGTTAATTTTTGTTTATTTCATTTTGAATTATTTAATTTGTGAATTCTCCTTAAAACGGACAAAAATGGATCTTCATATGCTCAGTTGACAGATATTATCAACATATATAGTAACATACGGACATGAGCTAAAATTGAAAAGTTTGTAATATTCAGTGCTCTAGTTTAATTGGAGGAAACGTCTCAAAAAAAGCAATGGAGTAAAAAAAAAAAAAAAAAAACATATGAGATCCGAGTTATTAAGTCTGTAAGGGTGTTTTAACACCTAGTGCCCTAAAACCAACTGGTTTGGGAGTCACTGGCCTAAAGCTCCCTACATGGATCAAAGATGCTGCAAAAATATATATATCTGAAGTCTGAGTAATTAAGTCCGTAGGGGTGTCTTAACACCTCATGCCCTAAAGCCAACTGGTTTGGGAGCCACCGACCCAACACTCGTTACATAGATGGAAGATATTGTATATAAATAAAAAAAAACAAAAAAAAAAATCTGAAAAATCCGAAAAAATATTCCATTGCTGCAAAAAGGTGTGAATTCTGACAGAACTTTAGGACAAAAATATTACTCTCTTATCAACTGCACTTATGACTGTTGTGGGCAAAAATGAGTTGTTTAATATTTTGTTGGCTGTGTATATGAAAAATGGTAAAAATAATCGGAGAATTTATTTATTCAGTAATTTAGAAAGAAACAAAACAACTAGTAATTTGGAGTAGAAGTTTCACCTGATTAGTCACTAACTTCTTTATTCTCTTTTCGCTTGTCTTTTTGCTTTTGTGTGCATTAATTTTATTACCTATTTACTTTTGTAAAATGTTTGTGGGTATCATTGCTGTAAACCCTCACGAGACTACAACTCGTCCACTAGGGACACCTAGGGGTTTAAAGGCTTGTTGCATATGCTAAATGCAACCGTGATCCCTACGAAAATGGCTTAGTTAATTTATTTATGTTATTTTATGTTTTGCTCGAGGACTAGCAAAATGTTAGGTTTGGGGGTGTGATGAATCTGTCACTATTTCCCCCTCATTCAACCTAATAATTTGTATAGTTTCTTGAGTTTTGTGAATATTTTGATGTGTTTTGTTATTTTGTAGATAAATAAAGTTTCAGGACATTCTGGAGGTGATTTGGGCCAAAGTTTCTTTCTTTCCACGTGCCGCCACGTCAACGCCACGTCAGCATCAATCATTGAGTATCTAATCCTATCTGACACGTGGCGGATAAGAATCTCATCGACCAATCAGAAGCCCACGTGTCACAATAATGAAGCCCAACCACCTCGCCACGTGTCATCTTATCAGCTTATCCAGAATCTGCAAACCGGCGAACCAGAGCGTGCCACGTCGACAAAAGCTGGCGTAGCGACTCCAGAGGCCTTGGCGTCGCAACGCTGGAAGCGTACCCACGCCTATAAATTGAGCTCGAGATTTCAGAATTCATTGCACCACTCTCTCTCTTATATTCTATCTAAAGAGAGAGTTTATCTCTCTACTTTCTTTTAATTTTTAGTTTGTTTTTAGTTTTGTAATTAATTTTAATTACGTTTTGTAATAATAGTAATTTAATTTTTACTTTTTACTTTTTATAGTTTTTACTATTTACCATGAGGAGGTAACTTCCTCAGCTAGGGTGAAAGGTAATTCTTTTACTGTTACTATTTAGATTAATCTCCCTTAAAAATAATATATTCACTATTTAAAATATTGACTTAAAAAGGATACCGCCATATTGGTCGGTTGGTAATTCATTTTAATCTGGTTTAAACCTGACTAATAAAGGATACCGCTAGATTGGTCGGTTGGTAATTTAATTTTGGTTCCGCCTTTATGGCTGGTTGGACTTAATTTGACTTAATCAGGTTACCGCATTTATGGCTGGTTGGAAAAAGAATCACAAGTTTTTATATTATTTTATGGGAGATATCTAAATTAGTAGTAGTAAAAGTAATTCTTTATACCTTAGCATTTTATTTTATTGTAATTTACTTTTCAGTATTTACTTTACCGCATTTTTACTTTATGTCTTTTATTTTCAAGTTTTTACTAGCCCTAGTTATGTGTTGTAACTAAATTAGTTATCTGAGGTTGTGATGACTTTTAATATCACCGTTTTATAAGGGGTTAGATTATAGCTTGGGTAATATAAAGATTTATTTATTGAGTCTTAATCTTAATGCTTTTTCATTAACTGGCCATTAATAAAATTGATCTGGTAAATCTAAAATGAACTAGACATAGGGATTTTAGGTTTCAGCCTTAGACTCAATAGCCCACGATCTTCCTTGAGGATAGATAACCTTTAATAGATTTCCTTATAGGATAGGAATATACCTGTCGGGCGCGGGTAGCCATAATTGGAACTTAAACTTAATGAATCCAGATAATGTGGTTGACATAGACATATGGTTCAATTGGGTTAAACTGGGTATTTGTGTCTGACCATCGACAGAGGCTTACACATAATTTAGTGTTCCAGGTTAATAAATCAATATATTACCCAACTTTAAGATAACCACTTCATCTTTAAAATGATATTGGAAGAAATCACAACCCTAGATAGTTTTTAATATTGAATTTTCTTAAAACCTACTTTCAACAATTTTATTTACTTGTTTTTAAATTTAGAATCGTCACCATTTCAAATCAATCAAACAACCTGTTAGATACTAGTATCATTTGACCTCATAAAATTAATAGATTAGATATTAAGTCCTCGTGGGATCGATATTTTTATACTACTTGAACGATACGTGCGCTTGCGTTATACGTGTGTGTTTACGCCGGTCAAGACTAGTATAGACGTGTGGGTGTTTATAGCGGATAAATACTGAACGACTCACCGAAGATTCTTAATGGATGGTACACCAACGTCAATAAGAATCTTCTCGGGTTGAGTAGCACTTGTGATTCTTAGACTTGAGATGCCATTGTGGGCACATGAGACATCTTCTACACTTAGATGACAGTCACGTCACCGATCTATTTAGATCATACCTCCGCCTTTTCGTTGGGTGTAGATAGATCCTCAGGGTCTCCTATGTGTATCAAGATAGGATCCGTCAGTTCTGTGTACCAGAGCATAGGTAGTCCATATGATTAGCAATCAGATAAAACCATGGGCCCGTGGTAAAGTTTAGAAGCTAGTTCTAAACATTCTTTTTTAGATTGCTAAAAGAATAGTCGACTGGATAATCCCCATAGAGATTTGACGTTTACATCTATATCTCTAGGATTTATCTGGATACCTGTGATGGAGGAATTATACATTTGCCATGACCTCGACTTGTATGATTCAGTGAGATTATCCGTGATCGTCATAATTTACGGGTGGATAATTTATGGACACGAAATTGGATTTCGTGACGGATATACCTGAATATAGAGAGTCTCAATAATGAAATATACTCGTAGAGCACTAGAGCAACATTTATAAATAATATTGATTATTTATAAAGTCGTTTAAAGGTTAAACGCAAAATACATGCTAAAAGGACCTGATAGTCATTTGCTTAATTATTGTGTATTTACATTTAAAACTTGATTAATTTAAATACACATTAATTAATAGTCAAATTGATATATTTGACTAATATCCTAAATGAATATATGTATTTGATATTTAATGTAAATATAATACATATATTTAATATATTTGTATTTAATTAATTATTTAATTGTTAAATGATTAAATTAATTAAAATATAAATATCTTAACATTTGGATTAAATGATTTAGTTGCCTTTGTTGACTTAATTAAAATATATTTAAAGTGTTTAAGATATTTTATCAAGTTGAGTAAATTGAAATTGCAAATGAAATTGAAATTAATTTTTGTTGTATTTGCTTGGCCAAATTCGGCCAAGGCTAATATTTAACAAGTATATATTGTTTTCATTTTCATTTCACTTTCTAACCTAATAAACTTTTACAAAAACTCAATTAAAAGAAACAAGAGAAGCTAGAGAAGAAGAAAATGAAAAACAAAGAAAAACTTGGATTTAGTAAGTTTTCTCAACTTACTATTAGAAAGGAAAATGTTCCTTAGGATCTAGGCTACATCTTGTGATGTTCTTAAGTTATTCTTTTCTTTATTCTTTGTGTTTTTGGTGAATGGAAGTTTGGTGAAAGTGTTGAGCATGTATAATGGTGGAAGCTTGTGACTAGTGTAGTTATAAGTATTCTTTTAAGTTTTTGGAAATTTTGTTGCTAATCTAGAGTTGTTGACCCACTCTTAAATGACCTAGATTTGATCTTGAGTTGTTTCATTGTGTTGAGACTTTGGTTGGATGAAAGAAACATGATTGAACTAATTGATTTAACCAATTTGGTCTAATTTGTCCAATTTGAAGAAATTGAAAAATTAGGGTTTAAGACCTTGTCCAAATTTCGGGCTTTTCATTTATGTTGTGTATAAGGATGTGTATATGATGCATATACAGTTTCATGTTGATTGGATTACATCTTGATGTGTTTTGAAGCATGAAATCACAAAATGCACAAACCCCCCCTTTAGTGAGGCTCTCGGCCAATGAGTCAATTTTTGGGATTTTTGTTGCTCTTGGTGTTTTGATGTTTTGAACATGCTAAGTTCATCTTAGAAATGATTTAGAATCATCCAAAATTGATTTGAACAATTTCGGACTAAAATGAACAAAATACCAAGTGTAAGGGCAATTCGGTAAATTCACTTAAATATGATTTATTGAATTTTATTTCATAATTTGATTATTTGATAATTAAATAAATATGTTTATTTAATTAATCTGAGAAAAAATTTTGAAATCGGAAAATTTTATTTTCCACCGCTTCCGCTGCGTTACCGGATTTAGCCCTTAAAAACCCCATACACTGTGTACGCCTCTTCTAGGTTTACTGAGAATCGTAGTGTATTGGGTGTGATGTCAAGATGGAAGTATCACTTCAGTCATATGGAGATGATGATCACGCAGAGATACAAAACTAATACTCTTAAATGCTGCAGCTATCGGGATAGTATGACTAGGTCATGATTATCCGATTATAGAGACTAGTTGCTAGTGATCCGATATATACTTCATACTGGGCAGACAAAATTCCAGTCCTAGGCCTAGCATGTGACATATGATACTGGATCGTAATACGCAATACAATGTATACTACGCCTGATACATATTATATATATTCCATGTTGAATATATTTATGGAGAATTGGGTAGGCATGGTGCTTTGCTAGAAGCCAATCATGTCTTGTAAATCTGTAAGAACGTGGTACCGGGTATGCACGTGTTCAGATATTCCGATGACCGTATTTACTGCCAACATATCCAGAGATCTCTTGGGTCGCTTCCCAAAGATTCACCGATGACATTTGACTCGAACATAATTAATATGGGATTAATTATGAGAGAGAAAATTAATCTGGGATTAATTACGGCAAGAATTTATCTGGGATTAAATTCGTATAGAAGAGATAACGTGATTAAGTTGGAATCAATCGGCAAAGTAAATTTAATAGTTAAATTGGATTTTACTATTTAATTTATTTAATTGGGCTAAGATAATATATTGGATATATTAATTGAAATTGGATTTCAATACGGAATTAAAATTGGATTTTAATTCAAGCGAACAAATTAATTTGGAATTAATTCGTAAGCGATTTTCGTAATAATATTTCTGGGCATTATTATTTAATTAAATTGGATTTAATTACGTCGCGACGGAAAATTCGTGTAAGCCAACTTGAATTTTGTATTCAAAGTGGTGGACCCACTAACTTATATCAACTTGTCATAAGTGTGATGGAAGTTGTTGGATGTATTTATTACAACTTTTAACACACAACACACACACTTTTTGAAGTCAACAAATGAATCTAGTTTGGAACTATTCATCCATCTTCTTTCTCTCTAAAAACCGTGAATGCCTATCTCCCTTAGGAAACTTTTGTTTCAATTTTCATCAAAGCTAGCACTTTGGGAGTTGATTTAAGGTGATAGGAAAACTCACCCTTGAGTTTAGGATTCAAATATAAGCTTGGAGCTTCCATCTTCAAAGAAAAATTTTGAACTTCTCATCCAAATCAATGTAAGTTTTTTCCGCAACTCACTTGATTATTCACACAAGAATCACGCTTAGAGAGCATGTCTAGGACAATAACAATGGTATCAAGAGCCATCCCGAGCTTGATTTGAAATCTAGGGTTTATGGACTTTGATTTGGGGATTTTGCTTGGAGTATATATTTTCCTAAATTGATTGTTTGGTTATGCTTAGATTATGATAACTTAGAGTTATACATGATTGGATTTTTGAAAAAATGAATGGATAAAAAGTCCTCATTTCCTTTAGCTTGGCCGAATATGAACCCCAATGCGCTCATGGTGATTTTTTGATTTTTGACAATTGGATATGTTAAATGTATGAAATGAATATTGATTGTTGATTTAATTGGATTGAAATCAAAATTGGGTATTATTTCTTACAATTGCCGTGACATATAGCATGTTGGAATGAGTTGATTTTGCTTCAATTTGTATTGGACAAAATTGGATGATTAAAGCATGATTAATTAGTTTAATTGATGTTTTGGAAATATTGGATTAATTAATTAATTGTGGTAATTTCACTTTAATTAGATTAATATGTAATTTGGAATAATATGTTAATTTAATTTGTTGTATTTGGGCTTAATGGGCTTGGTTGGGCCAAGTATGGTTTTGGACAATTGGGTTGGATCCAATTGGGCCTAAAACCATTTCCATAAAGTTCAAATATGACTAATTGGGCCTTTAAATAATTTAATTGGGCCTAAATAGATTTTTGGCATAGGGTGATTCCTATTTGGGCCTTGGTATTTTGGGTTTGATCCATTATGGCCAAAGCCTATGCCTAAAGAATTAAATGAAAGCTCATAGGACTTTAATTGAATAGTATTGGATGCTAATTGGGCCTTTGAGACCCATTTAGATTGGATTTGGAATCCAAGTCTAAAAGACACTATTATAAGTGTAAATATTTAATTTGAATTAAATATGAATTAGTATTGAATACAATTTAAATTGGATTTAAAATTGTAGTTCAATATAATTCAAGAATACGTACTTTGAGTATTTATTCTTAAACGAGTTGGACTCGCGCAAATCAAATCGTTGTTTGAACATTGGATGGTCATTAATTCAAAGATTAATTAATTGGATTATATTAATTAACAACATGCTTTGTGTGAATACTTGGATGTATTTATATGAATAATGTATATCGGATGGATATTAGAAGGGTGGGGGCAATTTTGGAAATTATTGTAATAAATTTGGAATTTATTAAATTGGATCTGCGTGTCCAGCCTATTATCTCTTTACTCTTTGTATTTCTCTTCTCACTAATTCCCCTCACTGTAAATGAGGTTTCTTTAATGTATTATGTAATTGGGTAGAAGTATGTAAAGTGCTAGTGGGAGAGATGAAAGAGAGAGATTTGATCTAGGAAAAATTGTTATATATCCATCCGCATATCATTATTATTTTATTTGTGCCTTATTATGCTTTTAGAATGCATGTTTAAGGGTGTATGATGAGACCTAATCAAAGATAATAAATTGGTTGCCAATTTACGCGAAAAACCCTCACTTTAATATTAAGCGATTTCCTTCCATTTAGTGGTTCTCTCTCAAGATTCAACATTGGCATTGGTTTGTTGGCCAAAGTCAAGATCATTGTCCATCGCGGATGTGTTTGAACCACGAAAGCTTTTTTCCATATCGCATGTCTTGGGCAGTTGTGATTTTTTGGCCAAAGTCAAGGTCACTTATGTACATCGACGTGGATTACGAAGCTTTCCCACTGTCAATGGGTCGAGCTTAACTGGAATCATTAAGCTTGTTGAGCCAAAGCCAAGGCTTAGTTGATTCAGAGGAAAAAGTTAGGAAATATATATTGGATATATATCTCGAACTTGGAGGTCAACCTACCGGATCTAGGAATTGGATAGGATCCAATTGATCTTAGAGATCTATCTAGGTAAGTTTCATACAGCTTGTTGGCCAAAGTCAAGGTTGTGTGTTATTTAACAGGATCCAAGCCCAGTAGGAAACTATGTTTCCCGAGTACTCAAAAGAGGGTTAGAGGCACGCCGAAAAATAGTGGGAGGAAAATTTAAATTTCCAATTTCGTTTAATACTTGCCAAATACGTGCTTTTAAATTATTTAACGGGATCCTAGCCCACTAGGAAACTGGGTTTCCCGAGTACTCCACAGAGGGTTAGAGGCTCGCCGAAAAATAGTGGGAGGCTAGTATTAAATTTGCAATTTCGTTTAAATACTTGCCAATACACACTCTTTTATTTTATTTATCGTAGGTATAAATATATTAGTTGGACTAATATTGAATATTGCTTTCTTTGAATAGTTAGTCTGTACAAGACACTACTCCACTTGTAGTTGGTTATATAGTTAGACTATAATAACCATTGCATTTTAAGTGTACCCGAAATCGTTCATTGGATAGTTGGACTATTGCAATCGAGATGGCTGGAAAGATTAGCGTTAGGGACATCATTATGGCGATAATGTCTTTAACATTATGGGCGATAATGTCTTTAACGACTCCAATTTTCCAGATTGGGAAATGAATCTCAGGATAGTCCTGGAGCTGGGGCGATAATGTCTTTAACGACTCCAATTTTCCAGATTGGGAAATGAATCTCATGATAGTCCTGGAGCTGAGAAGTTACTCTATGTCATAGAGAAACCTCTCGGGCCTGAGCCCAGAGTTGAGCAAATAGTAGAGCATGAGCTTTGGAAGACTCATCGTGATGATAACTTCAGTGCTCAATCCATAATGCTTGCCACAATGACTCCTCAATTTCTTCATCATAACAAATGATTGGATCCTTATAGTATGATGTTGAAATTGAAGGATCTTCATAGGTCTATTCTTAGATCTCAGAAGCATGAGTTGCGAAAAAAAGCTATTTCGCTCACTTATGTCAGAAGGTACATTTGTCGAGCACTATGTGTCGCAGATGATTGCTGACATCGAATAGGTAGGTCAGCTGAGCATAACCTTCGAGGCCGAGACTTCCATAGATTTTATCTTATAGTCTCTGCCGAGTGCTGGGGCGAATTCATCATGAACTAAAATATGATGACCCAATAGAAAAGACTGTTGGACAATTATGACCCATAGCATCACTATTTATACAGATCATGGTGTTGTTGTACAAATTAACTATGTGACAAAGGAAACTGCTCTTTTATCATTTGTAATTAGATTACCAAGATATATAAATGATGAAAGGTCCTTATGATTAGTTCCGGATTGAGATGATATGAGACAGTATCAATCCACGAAGGTTTAATCTTTAAATATCCCTAGTCGTAGTATTATCGAGATTGGACATCGATAATGCGGAATAGACTAGTATTACACTTGTGCGCGTTGTGGGAGCCTAACGGCATAGTTATCATATATTTGGGTATAGTATACTCATGCAAGTGTATTAGGAGGTTGTGTTTACTGATGGTACGGAAACAGCTTCTCTCTGGATAGACCCCTCGGAATTCCATTGGTAGTATGACTATGTGTCTATGGAAGTCCGAATCAGGGTAGGTGTATTTGGTCTTAACCTGAGACTTGCACCGCTAATACTTGCGACAATCAATATACTTTGGTTTTGGTCATCCAGGGATTTAACAGGTTCTGTGTATGTCTCTTCTGGGTATATTGAGAATCGTAGTGTATTGGGTGTGATGTCGAGATGGAAATATCACTCCAGCCATAGTGGAGATGATGATCACGTAGGATACGGAAATGGTACTTATATGCTGCAGTTATCGGGATATTATGACAAGGTCATGTTTATCCGATTATAGAGACTAGTTACCAGAGATCCGATATGTGCTTCATACGGGGTTAACACAATTCCAGCCCCAGGCCTAGAACATGACATCCGATACTGGATTGCAATACGCAATACTACGTATACTACGCCTGATAAAGATTACATATTCCTTTAAGAATATTTCTGGAGAATTGGGTAGGCACGGTGCTTTGCTAGAAGCCAACCATGTCTTGTAAATCGGTAAAAACGTAGTACTAGGTACGTACGTGTTGGGATAGTCTGACGATCGGATTTACTGCCAACATATCCGGGGATCTCATGGGTCGCTTCCCGAAGATTCACCGATGATGTATGACTCGCACTTTATTAATCTGGGATTAATTATAAAGAGAGAGAAAATTAATCTAGGATTAATTACAGAGATATTTTATCTGGGATAAAATATTATTTAAAGAGAGAGAACGATTAATTTGGAATTAATCGATCAAATAATATATTCGATATATTATACGAAATTGGATTTCGACGCGGAATTAAAATTAGATTTTAATTCGGGAAAACGAGTTAATTTAGAATTAATTCGTTAGCGACGTGAATAGTAATTTTGCTAGGCATAATTATTTAATTAAATTTGATTTAATTACATCGCAACGGAAAATTCGTTAATTCAGAATTAGTGAACCCGAGCCCGGGAGTGTTTGCGGGCCCACTCGCATTTCCAATTCAAGTGCGGCCCACAAGTCACATCAAGTGTCACATAATTAGTCATTCAATTGATACATGTCTTGTCACTTTGAGTGATGTGATGTCTAGTCACTTTTGATTGATGGTGGTGGTTGGAAGACTTTAATGCTTGTACCATTTTTGAAAGTTGAATTTGGTATATCATTTTAACTGATTTTAGAAATCAAACAACCAACACAACACAACTCTCACTTTCTTCTCCTCTCCCACTCTCACGGCCTTGGGCCAATTTCTTCTTTCTTTCTTCTCCAAAGCCGAGAACAAGATGAAGCAATCAAGGAAGATTTGTGGAAAATTTTCCAATGCTAGCACATGAAGAGTCATCCAAAGGTGATAGGGAAACAAACCCTTGAGCATGGAATCACCATTTGCAAAGCTTGGAGCTTGGAGACCATCCATGGAGGGCTTGACCGAAAATCAAAGGAGCAAAAATTGGAGCTTTGCCGTGAGCACCTTGGAGGAAAAGCTTGAAAAATTTTTGTTGTTCCTCGCATCGCAAAAGCCGATCATTGTAAGTATGATTCCGCCATACTTCTTTATTGTATTCACATGATTTCTATGCTTGAATGATCTTGGGACTAACTTAGAAACCCAACAAAGACTCTTGGAGAGTTAATGGCGATGTGAAAGTGTAGGGGTTTAAGGGGCTAAATCCGGTAAAGTAGCGGAAACGTTTTAAATCAAGGCAGACATGATTTAAATATGTTTGGACAAGGCAGACATGAAGGAATCGAAGACGGTGCCGTATGGACAAGGCAGACATGAAGGAATCGAAGACGGTGCAAGGCTCCAGCTTTAAATATGTTTGTCATAAACATGTTCACAACTAGTATTAAAATTGGATTTTAGATACTGGATGTGGTACATAAATATGCACTGGTGTGCAGAATCTGCTGATAAGCAGGATACTGACTTCAATTGAGATTGATCTGCGAATCAGAAACGGGACGAGAGTCGCTATTTTGACTGTAGAATCCTAAGTTTAGGAACCACCTTTGGGTGTGTATTTAAATTAGGAAATTGTTACAATGTAACTAGTTTGACTAGAAGCATTATCTCTATATCAGGGTTTAACCCGTTGTGGGTATACCTTTATATTCTAGAACACTAAAGTGTTTTATTTTATAAAGATGATATTGAGATAAACACATTAGATGTGAAAACAGTATTTATATTTTGAATATAAATAAATCTCAAACATATAACATGACAAACAAATAGCTCAAACTAATTAATCAGTTGAGACTTATGAGTGGCATTGTTGTCTGGGACATATTAAACACGACTCGTATATCTACACTTTTGAAGAGTGGATACTAGGACATAATTGATTCTATTCAAATAATGTCTACGAATCTAGTTTATTGGGGAAAGTGCCTAAAACACATTTTACTTGGTAAAAGTGTAAATGCCACCAATCTATTAGCCCTCGTTCATAGTGACGTAAGTGGGCCCATATCTAGCTAGGATAGAGGTGGATGTGAATACTTCAAAACCTTTACGGATGTGGCATCGCGTTATGGTTATGTGTTTCTATTGAAACAAGAATCGAAAACTTTTGATGAATTCAAAGAGTTTCGACACGAAATAGACAAACAGACCGGCTAAAGTATTAAAACCGTCACGGTTAGACCATGATGAAAATACTTAAGCAATAAGTTTCTCGATTACTTGAAAGAGTATAGTATTCTTTCAAAGTGGACTCCTCCCGGAACACCTCAATTGACGGTGTGTCCGAAACAAGAACCGAACCTTGTTGGATATAGTAAGGTTAATCATGAGTCGCTCTGAGCTACCATTTTCCTTCAAGGGATACGCATTAAACAGTGCAACACTTATTTTGAATAAGGTTCCATAAAAATCAGTTTGACAGATTCATATTAGATATGAACAGGAAAGAAACCGGGTTTTCTCATTCTGTAGATTTGGGAATGATGGGCATATGTTTGGATGATACCAAACTAGAACCCAAATCAGATAAGTGCCTAAGTGTGGGCTATCCTAGGGAAACCAAAGTATAGTACTTATACAACTCACAAGAGAACAATATAATTGTTGCTCGCCATGCTGTTTTCCTAAGAGGAATACCTATATGCAGTGGTAAATGGGAGGAAAGTAAGACTCGATGAAAATCGGAGTAATACTATTCCAGGCACCGATTCCTTAATGGAACACAAATAGTTCATCAAGGATGAAACTATACCAATAATCTTCGAATACACAAGAACCGCGTAAGTCGGAGAGAGTCAGAAAATAACCTGGGAGGTATGGGTTTCTGATCTCACCTCGTAAAGATGTCAATCTTATATAGGAATATGAACTGACTACGTATGAGGAAGTGATACAAGGTATCGACTCCCTATTATGGCAAAGTGCCATGATGTCCGAAATGGATTCCATGTATACCAACCAATTTGGACACTAGTTGTTGTACCGGAAGGCATTGTGCCTATTGGTACTATATAAGTCTTCAAGGAAGACATACATGGAAGGTACTAAGCTGGGCTTGTAGCGAAAAGGTATCGTTATCAACATTGTGTCGATTATGACGAAACCTTTTACTCGTTGCCATGGTTAAGTCCATTTGGATAATGCTTGCTAATGCTGCATGTTTCATTATGAAATTTGGCAGCTAACGTCAAAATCGCTTTCCTTAAATGGAAACCTTTTGAGGGATGTTTGCAACATCCTGACGGTTTTGTCGTATCAAAACGAGCAAACAAGGTTTGCAAGTTAATTCGATCCATCAATGGATTGAAGCAAGCATTGCGTTCTTGGAATTATCATTTTGATGTAATCATAATGGTGTATGATTTAATTCAAAATGAAAATGATTCTTGTGTATATACGGAGGTTAGTGGGAGCGCACTGACAATGATTGTCCTAAATAATGATGATATGTCATTTCTTGGAAATGATACTCCCATAATACAATCGGTGAAAGCTTGGCTTTCATGAAAATTCTCCGTAGAATTCTTGGGAGAGACAACCTTTATTCTAGGAATAAGGATCTAGTGGGATAGATCTAAAAGTTGTTGGCACTCTCTGAGAACTCGTACATTGAAATAAATGTACGCGACCTGGTGTCTCATATGTTTTGAGCATATGGAGTCACAATCAGGCCAATCCAAGTGATAGTCACTGGATTGATGTTAAGAACATCCTTTAGTATCTTAGATAAACTAAGGATGCTTTCTTATACTATGGAGAATGAGAACTTGAAGTGACTGGGTTCACTGCAGTAAGTTTCCTAACCGATAAAAATGACTATAAGTCGTAATAAAGGTAATATAAAGTTTGAATAACGGAACAGTGAGCTGGAAATCTTCCAAGCAAGATACTGTTGCCGAATAAACAACAAAAATGGAATATTGCTGCAGCTAAGGCAGCAATAGAAGCCTTTTGGATCGATAATAATCCTAATAATATTAGGTGTAGTTCTGTTAGCAGCTGAGCTAGGCTACATCATAGGCTAAAGAATTAATGGTCTCATCAAAGAATTAATGGCTACATCATAGGCTAAAGAAATAATGGTTATTCATCTGATTCGTTCGGATCATACATCGTGGCGATGTGATGATCGAATAAATTGCATCAGATGATAACACTGCAAATCCGCTAACGAAAGCATTTTCTCAGCAGAAGTTTGAGCGAACCATACATAGTTCGGGTGTAGGACACTCGAGTGATTGGCTATAAGCCAAGTGGGAGATTGTTGGACAATTATGACCCATAGCATCACTATTTGTACAGATCATGGTGTTGTTGTACAAATTAACTATGTGACAAAAGAAATTGCTCTTTTATCATTTGTAATTAGATTACCAAGATATAAAAATGATGAAAGGTCCTTATGATTAGTTCCGGATTGAGATGAAATGAGACAGTATCAATCCACGAAGGTTTAATCATTAAATATCCCTAGTTGTAGTATTATCGAGATTGGACATCGATAATGTGGAATAGACTAGTATTACACTTGTGCGCGTTGTGGGAGCATAACGGCATAGTTATCACATATTTGGGTATATGATACTCATGCAAGTGTAATAGGAGGTTGTGTTTACCGATGGTACGGAAACAACTTCTCTCTGGATAGACCCCTCAGAATTCCATTGGTAGTATGACTATGTGTCTATGGAAGTCCGAATCAGGGTAGGTGTATTTGGTCTTAACCTGAGACTTGCACCGCTAATACTTGCGACAATCAATATACTTTGGTTTTGGTCATCCAGGGCTTTAACAGGTTCTGTGTATACCTCTTCTGGGTATATTGAGAATCGTAGTGTATTGGGTGTGATGTCGAGATGGAAGTATCACTCCAGTCATAGTGGAGATGATGATCACGTAGGATACGGAACTGGTACTCTTATATGCTGCAGTTATCGGGATATTATGACAAGGTCATGTTTATCCGATTATAGAGACTAGTTACCAGAGATCCGATATGTGCTTCATACGGGGCAGACACAATTCCAGCCCCAGGCCTAGAACATGACATCCGATACTGGATTGCAATACGCAATACTACGTATACTACGCCTGATAAAGATTACATATTCCTTTAAGAATATTTCTGGAGAATTGGGTAGGCACGGTGCTTTGCTAGAAGCCAACCATGTCTTGTAAATCGGTAAAAACGTAGTACTAGGTACGTACGTGTTCGGATAGTCTGACGATCAGATTTACTGCCAACATATCCGGGGATCTCATGGGTCGCTTCCCGAAGATTCACCGATGACGTATGACTCGCACTTTATTAATATGGGATTAATTATAAAGAGAGAGAAAATTAATCTAGGATTAATTACGGAGATATTTTATCGGGATAAAATATTATTTAAAGAGAGAGAACGATTAATTTGGAATTAATCGATCAAATAATATATTCGATATATTATACGAAATTGGATTTCGACGCGGAATTAAAATTAGATTTTAATTCGGGAAAACGAGTTAATTTAGAATTAATTCGTTAGCGACGTGAATAGTAATTTTGCTAGGCATAATTATTTAATTAAATTTGATTTAATTACGTCGCAACGGAAAATAAGTTAATTCGGAATTAGTGAACCCGAGTCCGGGAGTGTTTGCGGGCCCACTCGCATTTCCAATTCAAGTGCGGCCCACAAGTCACATCAAGCGTCACATCATTAGTCATTCAATTGATAGATGTCTTGTAACTTTGAGTGATGTGATGTCTAGTCACTTTTGATTGATGGTGGTGGTTGGAAGACTTTAATGCTTGTACCATTTTTGAAAGTTGAATTTGGTATATCATTTTAATTGATTTTAGAAATCAAACAACCAACACAAAACAACTCTCACTTTCTTCTCTTCTCCCACTCTCACGGCCTTGGGCCAATTTCTTCTTTCTTTATTCTCCAAAGCCGAGAACAAGATGAAGCAATCAAGGAAGATTTGTGGAAAATTTTCCAATGCTAGCACATGAAGAGTCATCCAAAGGTGATAGGGAAACAAACCCTTGAGCATGGAATCACCATTTGCAAAGCTTGGAGCTTGGAGACCATCCATGGAGGGCTTTACCGAAAATCAAAGGAGCAAAAATTGGAGCTTTGCCGTAAGCACCTTGGAGGAAAAGCTTGAAGAATTTTTATTGTTCCTCGCATCGCAAAAGCTGATCATTGTAAGTATGATTCCGCCATACTTCTTTATTGTATTCACATGATTTCTATGCTTGAATGATCTTGGGACTAACTTAGAAACCCAACAAAGACTCTTGGAGAGTTAATGGCGATGTTGAATGTGTAGGGGTTTAAGGGGCTAAATCCGGTAAAGTAGCGGAAACGGTTTTAAATCAAATTTTTTGTTTTCAAAAATTTTTCTCGGATTCATTAAATAAACATATTTATTTAATTACCTAATAATCAAATTATGAAATAAAATTCAATAAATCATATTCATGTGAATTTACCGAATTGCCCTTACACTTGGTATCTTGTTCATTTTAGTCCGAAATTGTTCAAATCAATTTTGGATGATTCTAAATAATTTCTAAGATGAACTTAACATGTCCTAAATGTAAAAACACCAAATGCAACAAAAAACCCAAAATCCCTCATTTGGCCGAGAGTCACCTTAGGTGACAAAATTGTGCATTTTGCACTTCCATGCTTCAAGACACATCCAAATGAAATCCAATCAACATGAAACTTTATATGCATCATATACACATCCTTATACACAACATAAATGAAAATCCCCAAATTTGATGAGGTCTTAAACCCTAATTTTTCAATTTCTTCAAATTGGACAAATTAGAACAAATTGGTTAAATCAATTACTTTAATCATCATTCTTCCATCCAATTAAAGTCTCAACACAATGAAATAACTATAGATCAAATCTAGGTCATTTAAGAGTGGGTCAACAACTCTAGATTAGCAACAAAGCTTCCAAAACCATAAAATAACACTTATAACTACACTAGTCACAAGCTTCCATCATCATACATGCTCAACACTTTCACCAAATTTCCATTCATCAAAAACACAAAGAATAAAGAAAAGAATAACATGAGAACATCACAAGATGTAGCCTAGATCTTAAGGAACATTTTCCTCTCTAATAGTAGGTTGGAAAAACTTACTAAATCTTAAGCTTTCTTTGATTTTCTCTTTGTTTTTCTTCTTCTTCCTCACAAGCTTCTTTTGTTTCTTTTTAATGGAGTTTGTAAATTTTATTAGGTTATTACCAAATGAAAAAATAAAACAATATATACTTGTTTCATTTTGGCCTTGGCCGAATTTGGCCAAAGGAAATTAACAAGCAAATTGTTTTAATTTCATTTCAATTTCATTTAATCAACTTGTTAAAATATCTAATAAACACTTTATAGATATTTTAATTAAGTCAAAAAAGGCAACTAAGCCTTAATATTAAATAATTAATTAATTAAATACAAATATATCAAATATATGTATTATATTTACATTTAATATTAAATACATATATACATTTAAGATATTAGTCAAATATCTCAATTGGACTATTAATTAATGTGTATTTAAATTAATCAAGTATTAAATGTAAATACACAATAATTAAGGAAAAGACTATTAGGTCCCTAAGCATGTATTTTGCGTTTAACCTTTAAACGACTTTATAAATAATCAATAATATTTATAAATGTTGCTCTAGTGCTCTACAAGTATATTTCATTATTGAGACTCTCTAGATTCATGTAAATCTGTCACGAAATCCAATTTCGTGTCCATAATTTATCCACCCGTAAATTATGACGATCACGGATAAACTTGCTGAATCATACAGGTCGAGGTCATGGAAAATGTATAATTCCTCCGTCACAGGTATCCGGATAAATCCCAAAGATATAGTTGTAAACGTCAAATCTCTATGGGGATTATCCAGTCGACTATTCCATTAGCAATCTCAAAAAGAATGTTTAGAACTAGTTTTTAAACTGTACCATGGGCCCATGGTTTTATCTGATTGCTAATCATGTTGACTACCTATGCTCTGATACACAGAACTGACAGATCCTATCTTGACACACATAGGACACCCTGAGGATCTATCTACACCCAACGAACAGTGTTGGACAATTATAACCCATAGCGTCACTATTTGTACAGATCAGAGTATTGTTGTACAAATTAACTATGTGACAAAGGAGATTGCATTCTTATCATTTGTGATTAGATCACCAAGATATATAAATGATAAGAGGTCCATGTGATTTGTTCCTGGATTGAGAATGATATGAGACAGTATCAACCCACGAAGGATAAATCATTAAATATCCATAGTCAGAGCATTATCAAGATTTGACATCAATGAATGCGTAAAAGACTAGTATTACACTTTTGCGCGTTGTGAGGGCACAACAACATAGTTCTCATATATTTGGGTATAGGATACTCATGCAAGTGTAATAGGAGGTTGTGTTTCACCAATGGTACGGGAAACAGCTTCGCTCTAGATAAGACCCCCTCGGAATTCCATTGGTAGTATGACTGTATGTCTATGGAAGTCAGAAATCAGGGTAGGTGTATTTGGTCTTAACCTGAGACTTGCACCGCTAATACTTGCGACAATCAATATAATTTGGTTACGGTCGTCCAGGGCTTTAACAGGTTCTGTGTACGCCAATGCTGGGTATATTGAGAATCATAGTGTGTTGGGTGTGATGTCAAGACGGAAGTGTCACTCCAGTCTTATGGAGATGATGATCGCGCAGAGATACAAAACTGGTTCTCTAAAAAGGTTGCAACCGTCAGGATAATATGACTTGGTCATGATTATCCGATATTAAAGAGACTAGTTGCTCATCATCCGATATATGCTTCGTACGAGGCAGACACTATACCAGCCCCAGGCCTTGCATGTGATCATCTGATACTGGACAGAAATACGCAATACTACGTATACTACGCCTGATATAGATCCTTTATTCCTGTAAGGATATTTCTGGAGAATTGGGTAGGCATGGCGCTTTGCTAGAGGCCAACTTTGTCTTGTAAATCGGTATAAACGTAGTACGAGGTACTTACGTGTTCGGATAGTCCGACGACCGAATTTACACCCAACATATCCGGGGATCTCATGGGTCACTTCCCAAAGATTCACTGATGACGTATGACTCGCATTTTAATTAATCTGGGATTAATAAGATGAGAGAGAAAATTAATCTGGGATGAATAGCGGAGATATTTTATCTGGGATAAAATATCAGTTAAAGAGAGAGAACGATTAATTTGGAATTAATCGATTAATTAATATATTCGATATATTAATTGAAATTGGATTTCGACGCGGAATTAAAATTAGATTTTAATTCGGGTGAACGAATTAATTTATAATTAATTCGTTAGCGATGTGAATAGTGATTTTACTAGGCGTAATCATTTAATTACGACGCAACAAAAAATTCGTTAATTTGGAATTAGCAAACTCGAGCCCGGGATTGTTTGCGAGCGCATTCGCATTTCGAATTCGAGTGCGGCACGCAAGTCAAATCAAGCGTCAAATCATTAGTCGCATCAAACGTCAAATCACTTGTCACTTTGAGTGATGTGACTTGACAACTTGATTGAGGTGACTTGATATGTGTGGTTGGATAAACTTGTACTTGTTTGACTTTTGAAATCAAATAAAGGTATATGTTAATTGATTTTAGAAATCAATTTATCAATTACACAAAACCTATTCTCTCTCTTTCTTCTTCACTCCCTCTCTCACGCCATTTTCTGTTTTTGCTCGGCTGAAACCGAAAATAATGGGAAGCAAAGTGGTGAGATTTGTGGAAAATTTCTAGAGAGCTAGCACTCCGAGAGACATGCGAAGGTGATAGTGAAGTCCACCCAGAGCCGGGAATCGTTCGATGAAGCTTGGAGTTTGAATTCTTGAAGAGGAAGGCCGAAACCAGTGAGCTGCTACTGCCCACTACCGAGCAGTCCGTGGAGGCAGAAACCAAGTTTTGTTGTCCTCCGCGTCGCTCAACCGATTGATGTGAGTATTCTGCGACTTCCTCGAATGTATTGATATTGGGATGCTTAGAATCTCCAACAATGGTATCATGAGCAAAGAAAAGCATGAAATTGGTTTAGGGTTAAAATTTGGGTAAAATGAATTTGAGCATGTAATTATGAAATTGGATGATTAAGTATGCTTGAATGTGTTTTAATTGATGATTGATTGGATCAATTTGATTAGAAATTGTTTGGAACAAATTTGCCCCAAAAATTTGGCATGGCCGAATGGTGCCCTAATTTTGATGTCTTGGGATTTTTGATTTTTGATCATTGGATGTGTTGGGAATCAATTGGGAATGTTGATTTAATATTGAATTGGATTTAATTGGATTGAATTCGAATTTGATGTAAAAATCCTTCATTTGCCGAGACATTATGAGCATGATTGGGTTTGATTTTTGTTAAATTGTGTTGGACATGATTTAATGATGAATGGCATGATTAATTAGTGCTAATTGATGTTTTAGAAATGTTAATTGGATAATTAATTGTGTAATGCACTTTAGGTAATTAAATTGGGAATTTGGAATTTGGCAATTTAATTGAATTGGGCTAATTTTGGAAATTAGGCTTGAAATGTTGTTATTGGGCTTAATTTTACTAAGTTGGGTTAATGCAAATTGAATTGGATCCAATTGGGCCCAAAACTGCTTCCATAAAGCCCAAATGCAACAAATGGACCTTTAAAGTTTAATTGGGCCTAATGGGCCAAGATTGATTTCTAGGCTTATGGGGTAACTCCCGGATTGGACTTTGGTTATTGGGTTCGACCCGAGTTGACCAAAAGTCCACGCCTTAAGAAATTAATTAAAAGCTCATTGGACTTTAATTAAATTGACGTTGGACGTTAATCGGGCTTTGAGACCCGTAACGATTAAATTTGGAATTTAAGTCGTAAAGATTTATTAATAAAGTGTGATATTTAATTTGGAATTAAATAAGTGAATTAGAATTGAATGCATATTAAATTGTATTTAATGATGTAGTTTAATTTAATTCGAGAATTGGTACTTTGAGTACTTATTCGCAAAAACGAGTTTGACTCGAGCAAAATCAAATCATTGTTTGAACATTGGATGATCACTAATTATCAGATTAATTAATTTGATTAGATTGATTGATAACATGCTTGTGTGAATACATGGTTGCGATGCGTGAATAATGTATATCGGATGGATATTAGATGGGTGGGGCAATTTCAGAAATTGTTGTAATAAATTTGATTTATTAAATTGGACCTGCGTGTCCAGCCTTATCACCTCTTTATTCTTTGTATTCTCTTCTCACCTATTCCCCTTAATGTAAATGAGGTTTCTTTAGAAGTGTAGTGTAACAGGTAGAAGTAATACATGTGCTAGCGGGAGAGAGAAAGTGAGAGATTTGATCTAGGATCAATGTGTAAAATATCCATCCGCATATCATTATTATTTTATCATATGCGCTTTATTAGGTGTTTAGGATGCATGTTTAAGGGTGTATGATGATGAGACCTTAACAAAGATAATAAATTGGTTGCCAATTTGCACTCGAAAAACCCTCGCATAATATTAAGCGTCTTTTCTTCCATTGAGTGATTCTCACTCAAGATCCGAGACTGGCATTGGCTTGTTAGCCAAAGTCAAGGCCTTTGTCCGTCGAGGATGTGTTTGAATCACGAGAGCTTTGTTCCATATTGGTGTTTTGTCCAAGTTGTGGTTTGTTGGCCAAAGTCAAGACCACTTCTTGTCCATCGACATTAATTACGAAGCTTTCCATGGTCAATGGGTCGCGCTTAACTGGGATCACTAAGTTTGTTGTGCCAAAGCCAAAACTTAGTTGATTCAGAGGAAAAAGGTTAGGTAATACATTGGATGTATTGGCATATATAAGATATATGTTTCGGACTTGGATGTCCCCCTATCGAATCTAGGAATTGGATTGGATCCAATCGATCTTAGAGATCTACCTAGTTAATTATCATACAATTTGTTGGCCAAAGTCAAGATTGTGTGATATTTAACGGGATCATAGCCCACTAGGAAACACGGTTTCCAGAGTACTCGACAGAGGGTTAGAGGCTCGCCGAAAAATAGTGGGAGGCAAGAATTGAATTTGCAATACTCGTTTAATTACTTGCCATACACGCTCAAAACAAATATCAATTCGTCAAATAAATAAATGTTAGTTGGACTAATATTTAAATGTTGTTTTAATAAATAGTTGGACTATATTCAAACTATTAATTTATAGTTGATTTTATATTTGGATTATAGTAATCAATATAATTGATTTTAATCTATTAAATTATAGTTGATTAAATAGTTGGACTATTGTAATCATTATAATAAATAGTACCAAAATCGTTAATTAAATAGTTGGACTATTAGAATCAAGATATAAATTGAAAGATTGACATTTAAAACATATTCCTGGGGAAAATGTTTTTAAATGGTTTAATTTTCAAATTGGGAATAAATTTTTCAGGATGGTCCTGGAAAATAATAAGTTACTTTATTTGATAAAATAACATATTATGCCTAAAGCCCGGAGTTAAGCAAATAGTAGAGCATAATCTTTGGAAGATTTATGTGATGATAACTTTAGTTCTTAATCCACTAAGCTTGTCACAGTAGACTCCTTAATTTCCGAATCAGAACTAAGGATTAGATCCTTAAAGTATGATAAAGAAATTGAAGGATCTTCATAAATCTATTATTAGATTTTAGAAGTATTAAATTGCAATGAATAACTCTTGGAGAGTTAATGACTATTCTCAATGAGATAAAGTCAAACTTTGCAATTAGGCAAGTAGCGCAAGGCGCACCTTACCTCGATATTCTAGAAACCCTGGGCTTGGCCAAAGGCTTCTGGAATGTTGGAAAAGGGCAAAGGCAAAATCATTATAATCTTCTGGGAAGATAAATGACACATCCCAAAATGTCTGCTCAAATTGTAGAAAATGGGATTGCGGAAGCGTGACTGCCGTTTGGACAAAGCAGACGTGAAGGAATTGAAGACGAGCAAGGCTCTGACTTCAAATATGTTTGTCATAAATATATTCACTACTAGTATTAAAATTGGATTTTAGATACTAAGTGTGGTACATAAATATATATTGATGTTCATAATCTGTTTTGAACAGGATACTGACTTCAGTTGAGATTTAATCTGCGAATTGGAAACGGGACGAAAGTCGTTGTTTCAACCGTAGATACCTAAGTTTAGGAACTACCTTCGGGTATGTACTTAAATTAGGAAACTGTTATAATGTAACTAGTTTGACTACAAACATTATCTCTATATCAGTGTTTAACCCGCTGCGGGTAAACCTTTATATTCTAGAACACTAAAGTGTTTTATTATATAATGATGATATTCAGATAAACACAATAGATGTGAATAACAGCATTTATATTTTGAATATAAATAAATCTCCAACATAAAATGACAAACAAACAGCTCAAACTGATTTGATCAGAAGAAACATATTGTGGCATTGTTGTATGGGACACAATCAAACAAGAATCGTATATCCGCACTTTTGAAGAGTGGGTACTAGGACTAATTTGATTCTAATCAAATAAAGTCTACGAATCTAGTTTATTTGGGCAAAGCGCCTAAAATACTATTTACTTGGTAAAAGTGTAAATGCCAAAGATCTGTTAGCCCTAGTTCATAGTGAAGCAAGTGGGCCCATGTTTAGCTAGGCTAGATGTGGATATGAATATTTCGTGACCTTTACGGATGTGGCATCGCGTTATGGTTATGTGTTTCTTTTCAAACACAAATCGAAAACTTTTAAAGTTTCGACACGAAATAGACAAACAGATCGGCTAAAGTATTATACTGTCACGGTAATACCGTAATGGAAAATACTTAAGCAATAAGTTTCTCATATACTTGAAAGATTATAGTATTCTTTCAAATGAGGACTCCTCCCGGAACACGTCAGTTTGACGGTGTGTCAGAACAGGATAAACCGAATTTTATTGGACATGATAAGATTAATCATGAGTTGCTCTGAGCTACCATTTCCTTCAACGGATAAGCTTTGATAGTGCAGAACTTATTTAGAATAAGGTTCCATAAAATCTGTTTGACATATTTCATATTAGATATGAACGGGAAAGAAACCGGATTTCTCATTCCTGAAAATTTGGGTATGCTAGGCATATGTTTGGATGATACCAAACTAGAACCCAAATTGGATAAGTGCCAATTGTAGGTTATCCTATGGATACCAAAGTATAGTACTTATACAACTCACTAGAGAACAATTAGATTGTTGCTCACCATGCGTTTTTCCTGAGAGGAATACCGATATGCAGTGGTAAGTGGAGGATAATATAACTCGATGAAAATCGGAGTGATACTGTTCCAGGCACCGATTCCTAATGGAACACAAATAGTTCATCAAGGATGTAACTATTCCATTAATATTCGAATACAAAAGAACCGCGTATGTCGGAGAGAGTGAGAAAACAACCTGGGGTATGGGTTTCTGATCTCACCTCATAAAGATGTCTATCTTATTGAGGCATACAAACTGACTACGTATGAGGAAGTGATACAAGGTATCGACTCCCTATTATGACAAAGTGTCATGAGTCCGAAATGGATTCCATGTATATCAACAAGTTTGGATACTAGTTGATGTACCGCAAGGTATTGTGCCTATTGTACTTATAAGTCTTCAAGGAAGACATACATGGATGGCAACATACCAACGTATAAAGCTAGGCTTTTAGCGGAAAGGTATCGTTATCAACATTGTGTTGATTACGATTCAACCTTTTACCTGTTTCCATGGTAAATCCATTTGGATAATGCTTACTAAAGCTGCGTGTTTCATTTATGAAACATGTCAGCTTAACGGGAAAATCGCTTTCCTGAAAAGGAAACCTTTTGGAGGATGTTTACAACATCCTGTCGATTTTGTCGTACCAAAACTAGCAAACAAGGTTTGCAGGTTATTTGATCCATGTTTGGATTGAAGCAAGCATAGAATTCTTGGAATTATCGTTTTGATGTAATCATAATAGTTTATGATTTAATTCAAAACGAAATGATTCTTGTGTATATAAGAGGGTTAGTGGGAGTGCATTACCAATGGCTATCCTATAAATAATGATAATATGTCATTTCTTGGAAATGATATTCCCATAAACAATCGGTGAAAGCTTGGCTTTCGAGAAGACTCTCCGAGAAATCGTACATTGAAAAATGTACGCGACCTGGTGTCTCATACGCTTTAAGTATATGGATTCACAAACGGGCCAATCCAAGTGATAGTCACTGGAATGATGTTAAGAACATCTGTTAGTGTCTTAGAGATCTAAGGATGCTGTCTTACTCTTTGGAGAAGAAGAACTTGAAGTGACTGGGATCACTACTGCAAGTTTCCTAACCGATAAAGACGACTATAAGTCGCAAACGGTACTATACAGTTTGAATAGCGGTACAGTGAGCTGGAAATCTTCCAAGTAAGATACTGTTACCGAATAAACAACAAATGCGGGTTATTGATGCAGCTGAGGCAGCAATAGAAGCCTTCTGGGTTGATAAATAAATCTAATTAGATTAGATATAGTTCTGTTAGCAGCTGAGCTAGACGTTAGCACAGGCTAAAGAATTAATGGTCTCATCAACGATCTAGATATATACTTCGATATTCATCTGATTCGTTCAGATCATACATCGTGGCGATGTGATGATCGAATAAATCGCATCAGAAGATAATCATGAAAATCCGCTGACGAAAGCCTTTCTCAGCAATTTGAGCCAACCGTACATAGTTCGGGTGTAAGACACTCGAGTGACTGGCTATAGGCCAAGTGGGAGATTGTTGGACAATTAAGACCCATAGCGTCACTATTGTACAAATCACGGTGTTGTTGTACAAATTAACTATGTGACAAATGAGATTGCACTCTTATCATTTGTGATTAGATCACCAAGATATATAAATGATAAGAGGTCCATGTGATTTGTTCCTGGATTGAGAATGATATGAGACAGTATCAATCCACGAAGGATAAATCATTAAATATCCCTAGTCAGAGCATTATCGAGATTGGACATCGATGAATGCGTAAAAGACTAGTATTACACTTGTGCGCGTTGTGATGGCACAATGGCATAGTTCTTAT